>VURO01022079.1:0-28048 GCA_015108175.1 Pelvicachromis taeniatus
TCAGTTGTTTTTATTTTTTTTTATATATATATATATATAAAAATATATATATATATATATATATATATATATATATATATATATATATATATATATATATATATATATATATAGTGGTAAATCACAACAACAATCGCTTTACAGACGCAAAGACCCTAAATTACTAGACAGAAAACCCCAGTAATTAGATGATGAACAAGCACTTGCTGACAGGGGGAATGAAAAACATCCTTTTATCAGGAAGAAACTTCTACCAGAACCAGGGTCAAGGAAGGGCAATCATCTGCCATAAGCAGTTGGGAGTGAGGGGAGGGAGACAAGATAAAAGACAAGTTGTGATAACTAACGATTAAATAAAAAAGTGGTGTGTAAGCACACAGGGAGTGAAAAAAGGTGAGTGAAGAAGAAACACTTGTTGCATCAATGGATGCCCCCAACATAATTAAGGGAGGGTTCAGAGTCAGCTGATCCATCCCAAACTACATGCTTTATCAAAAAGGAAAGTTTTATGCCTAATCTTAAAAGTAGAGAGGATGTCTGTCTCCTGAATCCAAACTGGGAGCTGGTTCCACAGAAGAGAGCCCTGAAAGCTGAAGGCTTATCCTAATATCCTAAGAACAACATTCACTTGTGTTTCTGCTTGTCCTGCATGTCCATCTCTCTTAGCCAACAGTAGTCAACCGTCAAGCTCGGATTGTTTCCTCTGATATCAGTTTGCCAGTTTTTCCTTTTATATCTCGGTGAAACCTTTCCCCCCATGCTCATTGCTGACATCGCCCAGATTTGGTGGAATAAAAGTTGGGATTGTAAAAAGTGCATCTTCAGTGACATTCTGGCACTCATTAGCTGATACGCTTTCATCATGCTATCCACGAGTTCAGCATAACTCATAAGCAATTTAGCTCTGTGATTGCCAAGAAAATTCTAGGCAACCATCATGAATGCTTCTCAGCTGTTTCAGCTTGCTTCAGTTTCCTTTTCATCGTCGCCAGGCATCAGTTCATGGGTTTCAGGACCAACAAAAATAAGCTTCATTAATTTTGGCTTAATTTTTCAGGACCAAACTTTTTTCTTGATTACTGATTGTAGTTGTCCAAAACATAGAACATTTTCTAAAATGCTTGTTGACCAGTTTTACATTTCAGAGCTCAAAGCTTCACAAATGAAATGGGTTTTTTTTCTCATTAAACATAAGAACGTTGCGGCAAAGAGGCTTAAGAAACTGCAGTTTCTTCAGATTTTTTCTGCTGTCAGTTAGCGTGCTTACTTAACAATTCGCTCTCTAAGAGTGCAGCAAATAAAAGTCTTCCAAGCTTTTCAACACTTTGGTAAAATAATGGGGTGAATGTTAAGTGGTTGAGATTACAGTTTGTCATATTGTGTGCCACATTAAAAGCTTCTTCAATGACATTTAAAAGTTATGACAAGTTCTTCATCTAATATCTTAAATATAAACTTGGCTGTCTTTTTCTGCAGTATCTGATATTTCTCAAAAACTTAAGACAACCATGAGATTCCATTGAGTGTTCCTGATCAAAATGCTGTAAGTATTTAGTCCCAAAGATGATTTTTTTTTAACCTTTACAAATATGCAACAGTAACATCCTGTTTAATTCACATCCTGTTTAATTTCAAAATGACCCAAATGTAGGACATACTATCATACAGGCATGCTGCATTAATAAATAAGGATTTTAAATGTCTTGAATAGCAACAGTGGAATGAGGCTAGAGAAGGCAACAAGAACAAAACAAAACACAAATAAAGAAAGGAAGTAAGAAAACTGATACATAAGAAGAGTGATCTTTCAAAATAAATATGAGAAAAACTCAAAACCAAGATAGTGCCCCTAAGGGAGGACTCTAAGATGTCCCAGATAAAGAGTCAAAAGATCATATGAAGGATGGCCAGAAGGTTGTGCAAATTGGCAGTGAAGCAGTGACAGTGTAGACCCTTCAGGTCTAAGGCAGGGGTAGGAGGCAGGATAGGAATCAAAAATCCTCATATGGCAAAGACCCTCCGAGGGCAAAGCAAGCAGTTGGAAGGGAAGTTGTCAGAGGAAAGACAACTGGAGGTCAGGGCAGAATGCTAAATAACCAGAAGGCTGGTAATAACCGAGGCTGTCCCTCGCAGACAGACCAGACCTGCTCCTCAGGCTCTGTCCTTGGCAGGAGGTTAATGACAACAGGCAGATTTAGGGGTGTAGAGATTGGAAAACTGATTCAGATACAGGATGCAGAGTCAAAGGAAGTGGACACCTCTGGGGATTATTTACACACTACAACTCAGAATAGTTGTAGTGTGATATTAGTCATCTTTGACCAAGGTACAACAAAGATGACCAAATCAAGGGGTAATGAGACATTGGCTGACTTTTTGGGCTGAATTAGACAGTCACTTCTGATTCATGATAAGTCAGAATGAGGACTTGTGATGACGAGAAGCAATGACAAACTTAGTGGGACTAGTGGCTTGGCTTAGTTACTGACACAGATTTAGCCTCGGCTGACTCAAGAATAGTTTGGTGTTGGTTAACCCAAGAACAAGAGTTACTGACCAAAACAGGAAGAGGCATTGCAATTTGTTGACCATGACAGGAGCCTGTTAATGCATTTCACATGAAGTCAGAAATCAAAATTTCCAAGTTCCCAGTCAGAATGACTTGGATACCGCCTCACTTCAGATTTCCAAGTTTGGAAGGTGGCGCAGTCTCACCAGCCCAGAGTTCACAATGCAAGCTGGAAGAAGTGGAAAAGTACTGCACTGAAAAAAGAGGCCTGTTGGAACAATTTAATTATATAATGTAAACTTGTAACAACTGATTTAATTAAGTTTAGAATTGGTAACTTAAGTTAAAAAATCACATCAATCAGATTGAAGTTGCACACAATGTATAATAAGTTAAACTCAACTCGCGCACAAACACTCGCACTTTCACTTACACTGCCAGTCAAAAGTTTGGACACACCTTCTCATTGCATGGGGTTTTCTTTGTTTTCATAATTATAAACATTGTAGCATTGCACACTCTTGGCATTTTCTCCATGAGCTTCATGAGATCATCACTTGAAATGGTTTTCCAACAGGATTTGAAGGAGTTCCCAGAGATGCTGAGTACTTGTTGGCTCTTTTGCCTTCACTCTGTGGTCCATCTCATCCCTAACTATCTCGATCGGGTTTAGGTCAGGTGACTGCGGAGGCCAGGCCATCTGGCTCAGCACACCATCACTCTCCTTCTTGGTCAAATAGCTCTTACACAGCCTGGAGGTGTGTCAACAGGTCATTGTCCTGTTGAAAAATAAATGATGGTCCAACTAAATGCAAACTAGATGGGATGGTGTGTTTCTGCAGGAGGCTATAGTATCCATGCTGGTTCAGTGTGCCTTCATTTTTGTATAATTGAATAACAGTGTCACCAGCAAAGCACCCCCACACCATCACACCTCCTCCTCCATGCTTCACGGTGGGAACCATGCATGTAGAGATCATCCGTTCACCTTTTCTGCGTCACACAAAACCACAGTTGGTGGAACCGAAGATCTCAAATTCAGATCAACATTTTAATATTGAAATGTGCATTTAAGACCAGCTGATTTTTTTTTAAACGCAACACTTATTACTACCTTGGCTTGAAATCAAAAACTTACCCTGAGGAATTTTTTTTAACTTATCTCACGATGTAGGAGCAGTTAAGGGTTTCATAAAGGTCTGTCTTTTTTAAACAGATAAAGCCTAGAGATAAAGCTTACAAAACAGCAAAAAAGAAAGAAAGAAAAATGGACAATGGCATAGTGTTTGGATGCTACATCAGATACTTTATCTTACTCTTTGTCTGTCCCGAAAGAGTCTACCTCTATCTTCTACTTTCTGCTTAAAATGTATGGCATGTTCTGTACAATACTTGTGTTGGTGGGTCTCATACTTCTACATCTGATGAGTACAGCGTGGATTGAGATGACCCTATCTCTAAAAATCTAAAAACATCAAAAAGATAAAAGCATCAAGAGGATCCAAAAACACATGCTGTGGTTGAGACTATGCGCTATTTTTCCTTCCTCTGGAACATTAAGTTTAAATCTTCCTTGAAGGCAATTGACTTGTACTGTTATACTCGGTCTCTCTCAGGGTTAAAAAAAACATCTCTGAAGCACGCTGCCCTGTTTCGCTGGTTTTCTCCTGTGTATTAGATAAGATGCATACATATCAATGTGGCATGTCTTTATTGATTTTTCTCTTGTGTTTAATTTTGCCTGATATTCTGCTGATGTGTTGTTTGTGGGTTAATTTATTAGTTCAATCTCAGATTGCATTTTGTCATCCTTTGGGGCTATAGGCTTACTTTTGATGAAGGTTCATAAATCTGTGAATTAATCCCGTTGGACTTATAAATTAATTTACTCTTGGACATAAAGCTTTTTATAAAAGTTGCTTATTTAAAAAGCAAAACAAGTTTATCCAAAAGTAACAACATATACAGTTTTTTTTTAAGTCAGTTATCAAAACAAATAAATGTCAAACATGAACATGGAAACAAAAATGTACGAAGACGTTTCTGTAGTTGTGTAACATATGGGATTTTCCTTTTATTTGGCCCGTCTTAGATGTAATAAGCGGTTATCGCCACCGGTGTCGCGTTTTTATTCTCGCGAGATTACCAGACAGGAAGGAACGAAGGAGAAGGTCAAGAATTAAACATGGCAGCCCGCAGTGTGTTCAGGTCTCTCTGGACCTCATTTGCGGGCTTAAAACTTGAATCCAGAGACACCAAGTTGAGTTCTTTAGGGAAGATACATTTTCCCCAGTTTACTGCTTTAACTATCCAGAAAAGGGGGATTCGTCAAGGTGAGACTTAAGTGCAAACGTTACAGCTTTAGCCTGTCGGTGGGATAACTAGCATGTTTACCTAAATACGCCGCATGTTTTTCATTTCCTATCACTTATGAGACATGCTATTCTCTTGTTGTGTTTTCCATTAATACATTAGAACCGTTAAATGATGACGAACACATCTGAGTGAAACGCCAGTCGGCGGCGTCTGCAGGTGTTGACTTCTCAGTTAAATTTCCCGAGGTTTATGCCTTATGTACTTCAAGTACTTCTGAAAGCTTTAATGGCCTTCTTTTTTTTTTCTTCCAGCTTTCAGTTCTATTCTATTTAATTTTCGGAATTAAAGGAAATTATAGATCTAGTTGGTAGACCCAAGACTGAAAATATTACTTTGAAACTAGTAAAGATTTAAATATTGCGTTGTATGAAGTTGTAGTTATCAGTTTTCACATTAGAATTAAGAAATACAGATGTGAGGGGAGATTACTGTAACATTCCTTTAACCAGATGGGTTAAAGCTATAACAATAGCTTTTCCAGTTAATGAAAATAGTTTTAAAGATCAATTCTGTTGATTGATAGTTTTGTTGATAGAGTTAGTAGTTGCATGAGTAATATTGATTGATAACTAAAGTAAAGTAAAAGTTACTTTTACTTTATATGTTGTTTGTTTAATTTAAGACTAAAAGAAAATTAAATCAATGAGATGTAAAATTTGAGGGGGTAGGGACTAATAAGTGTATACTTCTGCCTACTCCTTTTCAAACAAAAGATTGGAATTATATTTTGTAATGATTGTGAATGCACATGTTTGAAATAAAAATGAACTGAACTGAACTAAAGAAGCACTGTTTATATCTGCAAATACAGGGTAATAGAACTTGAATCTAGGACTCTTATTGTCAATTACAATGTCATTGTGGAAAACCACGTTTGTTTCCACTATGCAGTAGTTAGCACTGTCACCTCACAGTGAATGTGAGTGGTGGTCTGTATCTCTGTGTTAGAACAGTGTGTAATAGAACCTCTCAACATATGACCGCTGGGCTCCAGCCTCTCGGCGTCCTACAACATTTAACACATGAATTTGTGAAATTTAACTGCAAAATTAAAACATATGTAAAGTCTGATGTTTCATAATGTCTGTTGCAGTGGTGGAGAAGCAAGATGGTAAAACAACAAAAGTAAGTAAAGCGCAGAACCATTCAAAATTTTGTTGCTCTGAAGTTAAATAACTACATAACTGTTTTTCATATATTATTATTTTGGATCATTTCATGAAACATTTTGATGTATTTTAATAAGGCCAAATATAAATATGTAGTAAACTCTGTAACCAGCAGCGAGCGACCATGTTGGGGTTGAGGAGTATTATTCTGCACTTCTGCAATAACATATGCTATTAATATAATTAAAAATGCTTTGATTTAGTTAAAGTAACTGGCATATCTCTTATTTTCATGTTAGATTGAGGGACAAATTCTGGAAGTTCCAGCCGGACCACAGCCTCCAAATCCCACAGCCAAGTGTCCAATCTACAGATGGAATCTGCAGAACAAATACAACTACACAGTAAATATGTTCTCTGCTGACCAAATTAATAGTGATATTATTATTAATATTAGTGTATTAGCTTGATTTTTTTATTTTTTTTTTGTATTTTCCCTTCGCAGGATGTCTTGTTGCTCAGTCAGTTCATCAGGTCAGATGGAGGGATGATGCCCAAGAGAGTCACTGGTCTCTGTCAAGAGGAGCACCGCAAGATTGCCATCTGTGTGCAGATGGCTCACAGAGCAGGTCAGTGGAAGTCCTGCTGTTGTGCTTGAAGTTTTTACCATCGATAGCGACTCAACAGATTTAGACACGTGTCATATATCATGAAGCCTCCTTGTACTTTCTTTCCAGCTGTAAGTGGGTTCTTTAGTTTACTCAGATATTTGTCTGAGTCTGTTTTTATTGAGCTTTTATGGGTTTATTGAGCTTTTATATGTCCTTTATTTAGCCAGGTAAAAAATGTTGACATTAAAAATGGTCTTTTTCAACAGAGATATGGCCAAGAGGGCAGCAAATTGTAACAAATGTAACACAACAGTTCTATTAAGGCATTTTAAGGGGCCATAAAGAAATGGGGTAATTATTATTATTATTGGTGCAGTGATGCAGCACTTGCAAAATAGATCACAAGAAACAAAGGAATTCTGTGTTTGGCAGTCAGTCATTTTTTTTAGCACGGCAGGGAACAAACTGTACACTGATCATGATTTTCATACTTTTCCTGAGCCCATCAGGGTATTTCTGCTGCATGAAACACACACGAGGGGTCAGAAGATCACATCATAGTCAATTCTTGGCTTTTTTTCTTGCTTTGAGAGATTTCACCTGAGTACACAATGATGAACCCCTCTAAGTCTTTCTTCTAATGATTTATGTGTTTTTTTAATACCCAATCATCATGCTGACTTGTTGCTAATGAATGAATATAATACATCATTATAATGTAATGAATTCCTAATAAGTGAGATATTCCACCTGCTGATCCTTGAAACGTTTTTGATGTTTTAATTATTGATGGTGTAAAACGTTGACATAGTCATTCTGATGCTACAAAACTATTTTTCAGAGCCATCAGTTACCTTATATGGATGAATACTAGCAACATGCATTACTATATAATATTTGTTGGTAATTCCATTAAAAGGCAGCAGAGAAATGCCGTTCAGTGATTCCTATTATTGGAGGGGAAGCCTAGCAGACACTGAATGGCTCTAGCTGACTGTGTTAACAAACACAGCTGTGTCCTTAACTCCAGTATTCATGTGGGTGAGTTGTTTTAAAAACAGGTCTAGTCATGAAATTTCCTCTCTACTAAATATTCCACAGTTTGTGTTATCATAATAAAGTGGAAGTGATTGGGAACAACAGCAACTCAGATATGAACTGATAGGCAATGTAAAATTAGAGTGGGGTCACTCGATGCTAAGGCACATACTGCAGTGAGGTCAACAACAACTTTCTGCAGAGTACTCACTACAGACCTCCAAGCTTCATGTGGCCTTCAGATTAGTTCAAGAACGGTGCATAGAGAAGTTCATGGAGTGGGTTTTCATGGCCGAGCAGCTGCATCACCATGTGTGTGTGTGGTTGTTTTTCAGGAGTTGGGCTCGGCCCCTTAGTACCAGTGAGAGAAACTTGATGTTTCAGCATGTCAAGACATTTTGGACAATTTAATTCTCCCAACTTTGTGGCAACAGTTTGGGTTTGACCCCTACTGTTCCAACATGACTGCACACCAGTGCACAAAGCAAGGTCCATAAAGACATGGATGAGCGAGTTTGGTGTGGAAGAACATGACTGGCCTGCACAGTCCTGACCTCACCCGACAGAAAACCTTTGGGATGAATTAGAGCTGAGACTGTGAGTCAGACCTTGTCGTCAAACATCAGTGTCTCACCTCACAAATGTGCTTCTGGAAGAAATTCCTATAAACGCTTCTAAACCTTGTGGAAAGCCTTCCGAGAAGAGTTGAAGCTGTTATAGCTGCAAAGGTTGGGCCGACGTCATATTAAACCCTGTGGATTAAGAATGAGATATCCCTCATTTCATATGAGGTTAATATGCCTGTTAAAGCAGACAAGGGAATACTTTGGCAGTACAGTGTGTTTTCTTTGTACTTTTTAAAATTAAGCATAAATAAATTTTCAAACTTTTGTGTTCTGTTTATACCTTCACTTTACAAAGCACCCCAGCTTGTTGTGAAAGGTTTGTGGATATGAATGGTTTGAATTTGACACTGCCTAAAGGCAAACCATTGTGCAACCTAGACCAAGACATGATAGTAGGGTTGTAAACTTGTCCTTGCTTGTCTCTCAAGTCTTTTATTCATTATAGAACCTGGATTTGTCTGCTTCGCGTGTTTATCATCTACTACACAGATGATAAACATTGTCAGCTGTAATATTACATTCAGTTGAAACTGAGCAGTAATTTGGTGACTGTAATGACAAGTGAGGAGTAAATCTCAATGCGTCACCAGTACATTTAAGCTTTTTTTTTTTAACATTCTTTTGACAGTTCGTAACAGTATTTGTTTTTAATATATGTACGTAGGAATTGACGTTAATAAATGCATCTTGTTATTTCATGTGTTCAAGGTCTGCTTCCTGACCATAAACCCAAACTTCCAGAGGGCCACGTCCCAAGCAGACCCAAGCCCAAACTTAACAGGTGACACATGTATCCATGTCTGCATATGCTTTTCTCAGCATTTGTATCTACTGCGGTGCAGTTACAACTATTAATAATTCCCCTGCATCTGTTTGTTTTACAGATACCTGACTCGCTGGTCCATTGACACAGTGAAACCCATCTATAAACCTGGACTGAAGTGGTGTAAGAAGCGCATGCCTGTTGGCCACCCAATACTAAAGAACAATGTGCGTTATGGTTTCAAGCCCTTGTACATAAAACACTGAAGGACCAAAAGCCTGACAGATCGGTACAACTGGAGGAAAGTGGGTGGGCCCATTTATTCAGGGATGAAACCACCATATCCCTGACAGTTAACCTTGACCGTTGTCATACAGTTCTGAGAAGGGGGAAACAATTCCTAAAAGCTTCATCCATCTGTGTTTATTCTAACTTTTGTTTATTAAGCTGAGTCACTCTTTTAATGAATCATACTCGGACCCACCCGACACCATCTATTCTGACTGTTGCTTTTCAAAAAAAAAAAGAACTCTTGAAGAAAACCTGCTGACAACTTAATGCAAGCAACAACCTGATCAGTGTTACAGTTTCAAAGTAGGTGGTATGGTGACTGTGTATACTCAATGCAACACAGATGTGCAAATAAAATGTGTGTGTTTACGCTGCCTCTCAACATCTGTTTACTGTGTAGGCACAGCTTTTGTGAATTGGAAGTAAATACAAGAAAAAAGCCTGTAGACACTAAACTGACTGTACCAGCCTAGTTTTATTTGTTTTATAATACGACAAGATCTTAGCAGATTTTGATTTTCTGAATTATTGATAGTGTGCAGCTTGAAAAAAGCTTTTACAGCATGAAAGGAAGGTCCAAATTCTTGGCCCCATCACCTATGTAGATGTATCCATGCTGTGGTGTCATTGGCACGTGGTAGAAGGTCAGGCCGAGCCACAGCAGGCTGCGAATCACGCACACTTTTCTTGCAAACTCAAACTGAAGACTCCAAGATCCTAAACACAAACACACAAGACTTGTAAACAGTTAATAGTAAAAGCAGGACACTGCTAAATTATGTTCTCCAACTGAACCGTGGAACCGAGCTGAAATAAAGGCTAAACACTAATCTTTAGAAATCTTACACTATTCAGCCAGAGGATACACCAATGAATCACCCTTTTGTGCTTTTGATGTCTATAGTCTAACCCGTTTGCCAAGTATGTTCGGGGTGTGACCATGAACGCCAAGAACCTAGGGAATTGAAAACAATAATTTAATTGGACTGGCTACTATGAAAACATGTGATTGCATAAAGGAGTTTAAAGGCCAATTTTAAAAAAAAAAGTTGCAACTTTCCCGTCTCTGGACTTAATCTCAAAATATGATGCAACTAAAAGTAAAAAAAACCCACGTCAACAGCATGTAATGTGCGTAGCAAGAGGAGACACAAACGTAAATCAGGAGCTGGAAGCGGTTAGCGGGATGGTTAAGGAGAAAGTTGGAGAGCCCAGCTTAGGGTCTCAGAGGAAAGCACCTGTCTTTTGGTGGAGATACATGATCCTGTTTTTCCCCCAGAGTCCCGTTAAGAAATGTTAACTCTTCATCCTTTCAGGGAGGAGCATGCAATCTGCTGCAGTGAGCGTGGCACTGAAACAGCTGTGTGCTGTCTGCTTTAGACATGATGCAGCTGACATCCGCATCAACACAAAGAACACACACCGACTTGTACACATGTGGAAGCTCTCTGTCAGACATCTGCTGCATGTTCGGTTATGGGTGCTAAACATTTTTTTTCCTCTCTCTCACATACCCTGTTAAATCCAGACGCTCACTCTTTACATTCACTCTGGTCTGGAGCGTATCCAGTCGCTAACCTCGCAGACATGACTTTGCATGTCTAAATTCCCATTATTCTTTGCACAGTATTCATGTGTTGATGTTCTCCTGCTGGGTGTCATAGTTTTTTTTTCCAATAATGTGCAACCAGGATTATCATGTCATGCTTTCTGCCACATTGCCACATAATGATAGATGATAGTAGTCTGCAGATGATATTATGGCTTGATTTTGACTTCCATCCAAAAGTGAGAAAATTCCATTAATCATGCAACATCAGTTTGGTTTTTTGGTGGTCCTCGTTGACTGGTTTCTCTCCTGGTTTTCATTTTCCTCTCTCCCGTTAGGAATTGTTTATGGTAGAAGACCAAAATCAAATTACTGTGCACTAAATCCTGTACTCAAAGCCCAGATATTCCAAATCCAAAACGCCTGAGTGTCAGACCAAAGCATATAAACTCTGGGTAAGGGAAATTCTTCTAAGCTTATATTCCCAAAAATCCTTCCCATGTGGCTGGTACGTTAATGTCAGATGGTTTTAGAGGTTTGTGTTTATTGGTAGTCTCACTTGACCCACTGTTTTACTGGTAGAATTATGCAATTTGTTTCCACTTGGAAGAAAACCCTTATAGTTTTCAATCAGCTGAATCACCACAAGTGTTTTGTGTGAAAATCACCCCTCGTAATCTATCATGGGAACTGGAGCACATGTTTTTGTTGAAAAAAAATCTTAAGACCTGCCCTGTAGAATTTATGCAATGAAAAAAAAATATGTGACATGTTTGAGTATACAGGACAGACTAAGCTCTGTAGTGTCACCTTTAGGAATGTCATCACTGAGTGCATCCAGATAATCCATTGCTGGGTTCCAATCACCCATCTCCAGGACAGATTTCTTCTTTATGTTTTTTGCTTGCCTGAAGTGAAGGAAATTTTCAAGCTTCCTTGCTTCTGCCTCAGAGAGACCTTTAAAAAATCAAACAATTTTGCCTGTTTTACAAAAGATACTTGCTACAAAATGCTGCATGTGTTGTTGATAAATGCGATGACGTATCATTTTGTCCACTCCATATAAAAAAGATGTTTTGAATGACATCAAGGTTCACCATCATGTTGGCCCAAAGGTAACATGAAAAGGAATAACAGAAACAATGCACTTGTTTTAGTAGCCAAAAGGTTCGGATCTGTACATGTCTCTTTGTACGTGAAGTGGAGCAAGGGGATCAAATTGTTATTTTCCCCACATAATATACATATTTACCACCAAAGCTGCGGTTGATCTGGACAAGGCCATGTGGACTCTTGATGAAGGCGCCACGAGGCACCACAGACACTTCTGCATCAATCTGATGAACGGCCACTGCCACTCTTTTTTCCTCAGTTACTGTTATCTGTAACCAAGAACAGACTGTCACTGCAACTGTAATAACCGATATAAGTCAGAAAAAGAAGAAATAAATCAGTGAAAAATCTCTCCTGTGCTGTTTTATCTTGTTTACAGTATGTTTAATTTGGTCGCATGTACTTTCTTCTTTGGGCTTTAGTCACAGTTCTGTTGCATAGTGCTATTTCAAATACATTTTTTTCATCACAGTAAATAGATGGAGTCATATTTTTAGAATATCTACTGGATAACTTAACATTTCTCTTTATCGCTGTCTTTGCATCATTGAACACTGCAGTAACACTTAATGGAACAGGAAAACACTTTCCTGTAATTCAGCTCGCCTTCTAACTAAACAGCACTGATCACACTCACCACTGCCTCCTCATTTACAGCCTCATTAGCCTCTCCTTGCCCGTGGAACTCATGATATTCATACACAGATGAGGGGTCTCCCAAGAAGCGACCCTTTGTAGCTTTGGTCACTTCCTCTATCATAGAGTCTGAGGCAGTGGGAAGTAAGAACCAGTCCATGCAGTTGAAGCTGGAGTTAACACCACAGAACAGCAGCCAATAGGTATTTCTAACGATGGTAAATAAATGTACAATAAAAAAAGACACTTGAGGCGGTTGTCTTACCTATACAGGTTCTTTTTGTCTTTCATCTCATCTTCTCCTCTCCCTTGAGCAATAAAATAATCCCCCTTAATTCCTAATATTTTGCCCCAAAAGAAGACTCGATGGAACTTGTAGTTTTTCTTCAGGAGCACTAAGGAAGTCTGCAGGGCGGCTCTGTGCTCGTGGTTTAAAACATGTCCACTACCGACAACGAGATCCAAAGAATAATACAACGAATTTGAGTCCATTGTGTAACAGCCACACGCTTTAACAAAGTAGTTTTCAATTAAATTAACCAGTATTTGCGACTACTTGTTAGCCCTACAGGTCGTTTCTTCGCAGCTCTAATGGCAACAAACATAGTTGCCATGGTTACTCAGGTGTTTTTTTTTTTTTGTTTGGTGTTTTTGTTTTGCTCCTCGTGTTTATTTTCCCATTTTGAATACCCTTTTTTCAAGTGTGTCGTGCCACAACAAGACATAACGGTTAAAACAGACACGAAACGCTGTCCACATAGTTCATGCCGGGCGTGTTTGCTTACGATGTTTCTATAAACCAGACCACGAGCGGCTGACGTCATCGACTCACGTGTGTGCGTGCCAGCAGCGGTCCGGGGAGAAGCAGGCGGATAAAGTGCATAAAGGTGTAAATGTCAGCCTGTCTGAATGCGGTCACGTTTGTGCCGGAGAGAATATTTAATGAAAGCTTTCCGTCTTAACTTTTGAGAAAGGTATTAACACACAAAACATGTCGGAAGAAGAGGCAAGTAGGCTACTGTGTACTGCCTGCTAGCGGATTGATTTATTTCCTGTACAAGCAGCCAGTAAAAGTGTCTTAACCGAAACTTTACACAGGGCTTCACAGAAGCCATTTTTACTCAGGTGTTGTTAATGACAATAAATGGGCCTCTGTCCCTAAATAGAAAAACATCCTGCCAGCGTGAATGCTTTCATTAAGGTCTGTTCATGTTGCTATACTGTAAAAAGTATTATAATATGGCAAACATGAAGCCAACATGGAAATGGGGTAAAAACTGACGTTTGGCTAAGTGCCGCTAGAGCAGAGGTGTCAAACATACGGGCCGGGGACAAAATCACCCACCCAGCAAAGATTGCAATCTGGCCCACTGAAGATTTGGAAAATGTGAAGAAGTGTATAGATTTTGGACTTTTTTAACTGTATTTTGATAAATATTACAGCTTCATCTACTGATAAAGAGCAAACCCATGACCATTTTCTGTGAATTAACAAACTCTGTTTTATAATTACAACACAACCTGGGAAATATGCTGGCAGAAAAATTATTACACATTTGTTTCTTACAGTTTAAGCCCAAAGAGTTGTGCTGACAGATTTCTTACATTTTGTATTGCAGTATTTCCGTAGCATATAGAAAAACAGATACTGGTGATATGACACTTCTTTTTTGTTATTTTGAGATATCCAAAGGGATTAAATGTGTAGGTAAGCTTGTTTACACAGACAGAAAAGCCAGTTTCACCGGTCTGGCCCACTTCAGATCACAATAGGCTGCATATGGTCCAACATGTAAAATCAATTTGATATCACTGCAGTAGAGGCTGGCCAATCAGATCCACAGAGTCTAATGTTAAAATGCTCAATGAACAGTATTACAAAGCATATTTACACACACATTTCCTCCACTTTTTTGTTTCTGGCAAATTGGGCAAGATTAAAACGCACCATATTTACTATTAGATGAGTAGGATGAATGGTGGAGAGTTTTAGACCATTCCTTTAGTAAAAGAAGCAATAAAATGCTGAAAAAAGCTCTTTATACATGAAACTGTATTATAGGCAAATTGTGTAAAAACATTCCCATCAGTGTTATATTGATTAATAATACTGCTGTAGATGTTTAGGAGCTAGCACTGTGTCAGGGATAACTGTATGTATCTGCAGCAGGATTAAAAATATTAATGAAAAAATAATTATAAATAAACCTGGTCAACTTGCTGGTTATATTATACTGGACGTGCAGCCTGAGAAGTGCAAGCTACAACTTTGGTGAGTGAAATTCTGGTCATTTATTAGCCTTCTACTCACAATGACTTAGCCAATATGACTGCATTGCACCTGTACAGTCTTTGAATACAGATTGCTAACTTGCTTTTGGAATAGCAAAGTGACTCGAGCCCTCCTGTCAAAGTTGGTTGCTATTTCAGTTCAAATGGTCTGCTGTCGACCGTGTTGATGTCATGGTGGCTGCGTCCTTTCTTTATACTGTCGATGGTAAAGACCAAGGACATTCCCAGGTCTGTGGTGTGTCACAGAGTTGAAGAATACAACTCAATTTTCAGGCTCATGTGCCCTCATACTGATGGTATTACATGAAAAGTGCCTTTAGACCTGTTACTAAAGTATGATTCGGTCACATTCCTACTTAATTGTACAAAAGTTTGAATTATATTATTGAGTCATTATCTTTGTTTTATTAATGTGTAATGAAACAAAGAAACATCATTAATAATGTGTGTCATTTTGAAGTTGGACTTGGGTATGATTATGATGCATGGTGTAATATAGGATACTAGTATATTTATATTTTAAAATCCATAAAATAACAAGTATTTTAAGGTATAAAATAAATCATAATAACTCCATTAAATTTAACAATCAATCAATTTGGTTTAGACTGTGCTGGCTTTAGGCAGTCACTCTCATTCACCCTTTAAGTTCAAAGAAAGGAAAACATACAGAGGAACCAAACTAGAGACTCTGGTTTGGCAATTTTGACCAAACTGTGCATATAATTGGTTGAGCACAATAAACATCTGGTAGGACGCAAGCTTAGGTCTCGCTGACTCGATGAGTGATTTGCACATGGGGAAAATCGCATCAGTAATGCTAGGAAACCAGCTTAGTGTGCTTTTCCTGGGCTCACAGTCGTTTTCTGTGTATGACAGTTCACTAAATGTGCATAATTAGTGATGCGATGTCACCCTTTCACAGACAATATTTTATCACAGCTTACTGGGTTGTGAAAATATATTTGTATGGATGTCAAACAATTTAACAACCAGGCAACTTCTAAGGCCTTAAAAGTTAACCGGCCAGTCTGTTTCTGACAGTCAAATCTGTTTGCAACAAAGAGTTTTTATTTTGCCTCCTAATCAGCTGAGCTGCTGTGGCTTGGTTTAATTGCTTTTTGTAAAACTGGATATTTAAAGGTCAGGTTTTTGTGAAGAGACCAAACTTTTTTTCCTCTTTAGTTTCCACTGTAACCCTTTTTCCAGAGCTCAAAATAACTTATTTTCTCTCTGTCTTCTACTTGTAATATAGAGCTTTGGGAGAGCTTTTGTAGATTACATGGATCAATTAAATCTGTTTTCTCTTTCTTGTGCTGTCAACTTTCATTTACCATGCTGATTCATATCTGATCAGTCATGTGTTTACCAGTCTGCTCATTAAATGTCTTTGTAAGTACATGGGCAACCATCCACCATCCCTTTCACCATGACAATTACCCAGCCATCTTGTAACAAGAGTCTTCATCTTCCACCCAAAAGCGTTTGACTCCAAATGATGATCCCTTTCTGTCTTTGTGACTCTGCCTGTTGCTTCTTTTATTTGTTGGTATTCATACCGGTTTATTTCTAACAATATATAAACACTCACTGGTCACTGTATTATATAAACTTTGTAAGCTCTGGGTTGGACCGAGTGTGGTACAGATATTTAAGCTTTCTCACGTGGTGTATCATCCTTCAGAATAAATCATCAGAGTTGTCATAAAGGGATGCACACAGTCAGGAATATAGTCCGACTGGCATATTAAAAATGTATTAATGATGCTCAGTTGGTACTAGGGGGCCCATATGTACCCAGAAAACATTTGGCACACTGTTACATAAGCATCACCATATAGGACCATCGATTCAAAGAATGGTCATAATTTCATGTTGTACACATAATTCTGATCCTACCTTCTGAATGTCACAGCAGGAATCAAGGCTTTTCAAATTGCCACTGCGCTTACTACTGCTGCTGTAGCTCATCTGCTTTACGGTTAAGGTTTGATAGGTATGCAGAGCTGCTCTTCTGCATACCTTGTTTGTAACTAGTATTATTTGAGTTACTGTTACTACCTTCCCATTAGCTCAAAATAGTATGGCCATTCTCCTCTGACCTCAGGGATTACCAAATCATTTTCACCCAGAGAACAGGCCTCACTGGATAGTTCTCTTTTTCAGACCATTCTCTGTAAACCCTAGAGACGGCTGTTTGGGGAAATTTCAGCACATCAGCAGTTTGTGAAATACTCAGACCAGCCTGTTTCAAATCAACATGCTCAAAGTCACTTAAATCACCTTTCTTCCCCATTCTGATGCTCAGTTTGAACTTCGGCAGATCGTCTTGAATATGTCTGCATGTCTAAATGCATTGTGTTGCTGCCTTGTGATTGGTTGATTCCATAATTACATTAATAAGGATTTGAACAACTCTACCTAACACTGGCTGAGTGTATGTACTCTATATACAGTATATAGGGCGACTCAGTAGTGTTGAAATCACTGCCCCCCTTATTGAGCATTGTATGAAGCAAATCTTGTTTGAGAGACAGTGAGCGAACATCGTCCGTTTGGTTTATCCTGGCTCACATCCAGCAGTCTTAGCCAGAACAAGCAGCGTGAACTTGGCTTAAGTTACAGAGAAAAACATGGTTGGCTTCTGTCCAATGAATGATTCTGGACAGTCTGCTGGGCAAATCTTGGCCATGATGATTCCATTGTAGGCCTTTACATTGCCTGACAGCTGAGCTTTCCACTATGTAATTTGTGCCATATGACTCGTATGCCCTTGCAATCCAAGAATGTGAGGGTTTCTGAGTTAGGAACTTCAATTACATACATACACGAAAACAACACAGCAGGATACAGGGCATTGTTTTCACTTCTCACACTTGCACATATACATTTTATTCATACCCAGATGTTATAACCACTGAGAAAATAAATCTGGATTTTTGGTCACATTTATATTCATTTTTATGTACAAGTCATTTAATTACCTCTCTCCATGAAGTAGTTTTAATCTACTGTAGATTGATCCAGTTCAATCTACAGTAGATTTACTGTAATCAAGTCAGCATAAAGGTTTGCAACTGTATCTCACTTACACTAGCTTCAACGCTCACACTTCACTCACTCTTCACAGCAGTGTAGGATTACTGCCAATTCAGCTAATTCAGTATCAAATAGAAGCAGCTGGGAGTGTGTGCACCCTGTGAATACTGTGAAAGAATCGTGAATTCAGCCTGGGAGTTAATGGTGGATCCGTTTACTAACAATAAAAACAACTGCATGGAGGATTCATTCATTCATTGTAAACGCATTGAACCATGTCTTTGGCAAATAAACTGTTGACCACAAATGTGATCAGAAATGGGGTGAAAATCCAAAGGGCTGTAACTCTCAGACCCTTGCAGATGTTTCCTCTCAGCAATCACAAAACAGATAATCAGGTTTTAATTATTACTGCCGTCCATTCATTCCCATGCTCGTCTATTCCCTTGTCACGCTGCATTTCCAGGACTGTGTGTTGGCTGTAACCATCCAAACAAAGAGGCCTCGGTCTGGAGTCACATGCTTCGTCAGCAGCGGTGATTTCAGCTGCCTGGCCCTCCGCCCTTCTGGCTAATGTAGTCCACCAAGAGAAAAGAGAATGAGAGTGGGGTGACTTTTCTACAGAGCGCTCCACAGAGAAGAGAACACACAAGGACGGCCCCTCATCAACCCACCTACTCACCCACACAGACAAAACACACTTTGAGCTTGTGGCTCACATTGGCACCTCATTAGAGTTGGCAGTCTAGGTGGAAGTTTTGGACTTACAGAATGACACGCACACAAATACACAACGCTTCAGTACAGCTTTGGCCAGAGAGGAAGTTAAGACTTGGACTCAAGCGGCCTGCTTCTGTGCTTGTCCCGCTGCTCTGGGAAACTCACCTCCCAGGCGACCAGCGTTGCCATGGCACTAATCCTGACGGACAAAAGATAGGAGTGCCACAGAGCATGATGCTTCCAGGGGCTCTCATTGGTTGGCACCATCCCACGAGATGTTGTGATTGGCCAGAACCGTGTTTATATACAAATTGGAGCAGTCAGAGGTCACTTCCATCGATCTTGGTGGTGACATGAAGGAAATCTGACCCCAAACCCTCAGAACTCTAAATGGGCTTAATTCTTATTTGATACACACACACATACATGCACACACCCGGACACAGACAGCGGCTCTTTCTTAACTTTAGTGTCCTGGGAGTGCACAATTAAGTGAATACTGAGAGAGAGGGAGGGAAGCGACAAAATAATAGCGTCTGTGGTACACAAAAGCACAGACGTCAACAATACCAAGAATGCATTTAGGGCACTGAGTTCAGTGCTTTACACACCTATACAAACCAACCAGAGAGGGTTTGGATTAACAGTGGATAAATTGTATTGTGTATGCAAGTACAAGTTAAGTCTCTGCTCTTTCATTTGACGAGGGGCCCCAACAATCTACTCAAACACAGTAATTACTATAATCAATAGGCTTACCCACTCTCCTTAAATTTGCTTATTCTTTTTCTTATATACTTGAGAGTGATATCAAAGTTCCCATTTAAGTCTTGGCAAGAGAGCAAAAATAATCAAATGTTAATGCTAGTTTTTATAAAATAGCATTTCTTGTCGTCCGGATCATTTCTGAATGATCCTTATTAACTGCTTAAACGGTTCCACTCAGGCATCATCCCAGCTGGTACTAATAGAGGCTGTTCAGCTGTTTGCTAGCAAACCTTGAGGGCTATTTAAAGCTGGTTGGCTAAACATGGGGGAAAAAAACAGTGTAAGGACAGACACACAGTAATGCACAGACACAGCATACGTTTCCAATAATATGTGAAGAAAGAAGAATATTTGCCCAGGTTTAAATGAAGCATTTCTCCTAAAGACATTATTTTCCCTGTAATTTGTACCAAACAAGACTCTTATCCAAGAAAAGTCTTGGTAACTGTTAGGATGTATATAAAAAAAGCTTTTGCAAACAAATTTATGAGATCAAAAGTATATTTTTCCATCTCTCTCTTTATGTTCAGTGTGTGGATTCAATACTCAGAGGAGAAGGAAAATGAGACTAAGAGAATATGTGACTATCCAAGCGAATTCCTTGCATGTGAAATGCCACAAACTACTCCCAAGTTTGCATGTGACTGGATCAAACTTCAGACCAGACTTTCACACACCCATGACATAAAGTCGAGCACCATGTGGGCCAAAGCAGAGCCAATGAGTTTGTGGCATTTTTAACATCGGGTCAGAGTTTGGTGTGTGGTTTTGGAAACTTGTACTGTACACTGTAGTTCTGGCTGCTGCTCAGAACTCCTTCCCAGGCTCCTGCAGCCTTTAACATCAACATTACTGCCGCTCCACTGAGCTAGCAGAAGGCAAGTTTCTCCAACAGCGACCATGCATTACATGTACAAAGCACAGAGGATATATCAGGTGTCTAATATCAAAATCTAATCTTATTTCACCAGCTCATCTCTGGAGCCACATGAGGATATCTGCAAGTTATTAGTTCCCCTGTATCCTGACCCTCTACAGCTTTTCTCATGTGACTTTCTCCAAGTTTGTTCAGATTTGTTTCCAAATCTCATTGCGTGAGACTCATGCAGTTTTTCCCCTTTCCTTCTCGCTATTAGATTTTCATTAAAACGGTTACACTGTAAATTGTATTATGACTTTAAGGATACTGGAGATCGAGTAGTACTAAGAACAGTGTCTTTATTGCTTAATCACTTTCACACAATACTAACACTTGAGAAAGGGTAAACATGTGAGAGGCTGTTTTGTAATACTTAATCTTTGTTAGACATTAGGGGTAAAGCGCAGCCAGTAACCTTTGTGCTCAGCGCTTACAAAATTTACATTGCTCATGGGGAGGTGTTTTTTTTTTTTAAAGAAATATTTCTTTATTTCTTTTTTATCATGTGCACCATTGACTTAAGTAGCAGCTATATAAGGCTTCCAAGTAAATGCATGCACATTTATATTGGATTCTTGAGCCAGGGCATACAAGGACATAGTTGTCTCAAAGCCATCACAAACCTCTTCAGTAGTTACTCTTCCTGAACTGATTTTTTTGTTTTTTGTACTGCGAGGCTCTGTTAGTCTGCGCTGATCCTGGTGCAGCAGCTCCGTACGTCTCCATTCACCACAGCTACTGGATGCTTAGCACTTCATTACCCTTATTTAACAACTGTTAATCACTGCGGCACCCTAAAAGCCTTTTATTTGACAACAGTGGTGTTTCTCTCAACTGAGGCAGGTACCCGTGGTGAGAAAGGGGAAAAGGCTAAGAAGAAGAGGAAGGGAACAGAAAAGGAGACAATAGTGAGGGATCAGGTGAGGAGGTGGAGCTGCTGGAATAGTCACCCAGTAAACTGGCTCATACCGATGTCAGAGCAAGTTAGAAATCCTTAATGTAGCATTGTGCATTACTGCTTTATGAATATTTCAGAGCTCACACAAACCCACTGCAGCTCAACAGTGCCCCCCACCGACAAAACAGACTTATGACTGTTAATGTGTTGCCAATAACTGCATTTCACTTTCTAACTGATCTATTACAACACCAGAGAATCAACACTGTTTACCCGCCACTGAACACGTTTTCTTTAATAATTTGTTTCTTTGTTTAATGCATAACTTAAGCTGCAAAACATTGATCGGTTTATAACATTCATTAAGTAACACTTCAGAATTTTTATCTGACCTTATACAACAATGTAAATGGCTCCAACAATCAAAACATTGTTTTGGTTTCAAACTCCTGTAGAACTGATTGTATTACAAAAGCAAAAACTGATTATTATTATTTTTGTAAATACAAGAAAGACACAAAAAGTGCATTATTAAAGGGGACCCCTGGCAGGTGATCTGGCAATAAACAGCAATCATTCCCTTTGGTATTTGTGTAGCAGGCATAAATCAGTATGTGTGAGAAATTCATTCTGGTGTTCTTTGCAAATATTACGACTCATATCATTCGTTCGTAGTCCCCCACCTCCCCATTTTGTTCCTTAACATATCTACATCAATTAATGCCCATCTAGTAGATGGTTTGGCATGATTTTAAACAAAGAACGAGCAGCTGCCTCAAATAAATCTAAATGTTCGTTGCCCATCATCATATTCCAGCCAGAGCCAATAATGCTATCCGTCAGTCTAAAATGTCTCAGCTCTGAGTAAACCACGCCAAATATTCTGTTGCTGGCTGCAAGGGTGAACAAATGCCCCCTGAGGATTTCTTGTTTTTTTTGGTAAAAATGTTTGTACATTAGCATGTTTGCTACCCTGTTTCTTCGTGTACTCATACAGCACAATTTCCAGTAAAGTTGTTCTCATTACAATATTTCCCGGTTTCTGTTTTCAAACAAGCATGAAATTATGATTCAAAGGCAGCCCGGTGTAAGGCAGCTCCTTTTTAATCTGCTGCCCAGATGTTAATACAGCTGTGATATCACCTGATATATAAACCAGTTAGAAAGGTGACAGAAAATGTTCAGTCAAAGACAAAGTTAGAAGCAGCAGAGACCGTCTTTTTAAACAAGCTAAGGATAAAACTTTTTTTTTTAAAGTTGCCTCCCTAATGTCAGCTAGACCGGGCTTTTCAGGAGGGGAGATTTAAGAGACACAAGCTCAGGAGTGTTTGAGAAGGCTTCGGCAATTTACACTTAAGGTGTATTTAAACATTCAACCATATAAAGCCATCCCAGTGGACCCCATAAGCTTGTGAAATGAGCATAAGATGAGCACTTTCAACTGACACGACAGTATTTGGTGAGTTGGTCCTTATCAGTGAGGTCTCAAACAATTGGTTGTGCTTTATGACAGATCATATTAAAATCTTGTTTCTTATCTATACTGGTCAAATGTTTTCTCTAGATATCCAATAAAAGTCCCACCTGTAAAAAGTAATTTCAAAATGAACAACACATTTTTCCCTGACACCATAAACTTATCTCACAGAAGAAATTAAATAAGTTACACTTTTGGAACATTGCAGGTACTGATCTACGAAGGCTTCTGGACTCAACAGGACTGTCTGTGGAACCTCGAAGAAGCAGATTTATAATCAAGACAAAGGAGCATCTTGACTTCCAGGGTTTGAGTCACTTTCGGATTCTTCCATGTTTTTGACTACTGGTGTGGAGTCGTAGGCTGCAGTGTCATCAAAAGACCCATAAGACAGTGGCGGCTGGTCATCACTTTGTGGGATGCTGGCAGGTGATTTAGGGTTGAGCACTCTGGGAAGGTAAACCTGTTAACATACAGTCATGACAAAATGGATGAGCAGTGAGAAAAGAAAAAAAAAAAAGTATCTTTCTCAATACTGATTTTTGTAAATTCCTGACTATGTGATGTGATTCATACAATGCTGAAAGTAGTGGCCAAAGTATGACCTTCTGAACACAGAAAGGAAAGATGCAGCTTTGCAAGAAAACAAAACAAAACAAACAAAAAAAAAAAAGCTGGAGTCAGCTTTGAACATAAATGCAGAAATGACTAATACGGCTCAAAGTTCACGACTTGAACAACCTTCAGGATCCACCGGGCGGACTTTTCAGAAAACAAAGCTTAAAAGAAGGACCCGTTCATCTTCCATTTTAGCCCTTTCAGGTCGGTAATCCTCCAATTTTTTGCGTTATTTAAATACAGATGCATTTTCTGTGGCAGTTGAAGCCAAAGTAATTCATCATTATGTTAGTCATTGCTTGTTAATGACTAACAGGACAAATGACAAATAGGGCAAATGAATGTACACGCAGGTTGACCTAAGTTCAGGCCCCTCTTAAATATGCCTGAGCTTTAGTTATGTTGTGGAATTTTTAAAGAACAAATACAGTACCAGAGTGTTTTCATCCACGCCCTCTGCTGGATCCTCGTCCTCCTCCTTAGCCTGAGAGAGAACGCAAACACAGTGAGCACTGATTGTGAACGATGACATAGGAACAACAGAAAGTACTGTTCACGCACAAGAAAATACTCACCACATAGTTGAGTGGACTGAGGTACTTGAAAAAGCCAAAGCAGGTATAGCTAAGAGAGATGATAATGGTGATACAGAGGATCACCAAAGTAAACAGAGATGTGGGTGCCCAGAAACCTGAAACATTGCACACACGCACGCACACGCACACACACTTCAAATACAGGTATGGAAAACTTTACACAGATAATTCATAGCTGACAAAAAAAAAAGCGCCTTTGGGTTGAAATAACTGTTTAACACTGAAGACATGAAATCAAGTAAGCATTAACGGTAAATGTATTATTTATCATTAAAAACAGATGAGACAAATCAGCTAACTAGCACCCCACAGTCCAAAGAAACGCACATCGGATAGCACGTTTATGATGATTAAAAATTGGCAGTTTGTGTGGATATGAATAAGAATGGGATGGTACTCTATTTCTCTGTATTATTCTACCACAGATAGAATGGGGATGTGTCCAATAGGTACCCTGCCACTCATCCAGTGTCAGCTGGGACAGGTTTCTGCCCCCATGGCTCTAAATTTGATAAACCCTTAAGAAAAAAGGATAGAAAGATTATTTCTCACCCATTCTGAGGACAGAAAAGAAGTAAAGCCATATTAGGCAGATGATGGGTGCGCCCAGAGCTTGATTCACAGCCTCCAGGTGAACTTGGCGGTCTAGGCGAGCAGACAGGTAAGCAAAGCACAGGTTGTATCTGTCCACCAGGTACTTCAGCAACATGTACAGAAGACCTGATACGATCAGAAACAAGGCAATTAAAAACTGAAAAGTGGAACAGGCTATCAGATTAAAAAGGAAAAACAAAATTTAAAAGACAATTTTAATAAAAGCATCTAGTGGAGAAACACTTCTGTAGCTACTCACCAAAAGGCATTATTATAGGACAAATGATGCTGTAAGCCAGGATAACCGTAAACAAACAAAGAATCCAGCCGTACATGGCGCCGTATTCAAACTCATATGCCTGATTCTATAACAAGATGTTGACACAAATTAGAAACCTTCTGAATGCTTAGGGGAGAATCAGAGAGCCATTTATAAACCAAATATTCTCTTACATGTACATTTATGACAGAATGAAATGAGAGCAAAGTATATCAGCCAAAACCACTACAAACCTCTTTGACATATTTCCTTTCAGCAGCAGAGCGAGCAATCATCAAACGAATGATGTAAAGCAGCAACCCTGGCAACCGCAACAACTCCATCGCAGAGCCCACGAGGGCTGCTGCAATTACGTAGTTGACAAAAAATGCCCCTTGGTCAGGTAAAAACACACACCTGGTGTGATCAAACAAGAGACCACCAAAAGAGAAAAACAGGGCAAAATGTTAATTTCAATAAATAAATAGTTTGTACAGTTTCATATAAAGCTAAATTTAAAAACATCTATCCATTTTGTATCTGTCACAAACTATTACAATCTCAGAAAAGCTTATAGTCGTAAATAAAACAGCCATTTAATATACTTTAAATGTGAAATTTAAGCTTCTAAATCAACGTAAAAAACACTGTAAAGTATAATCTTAAAAACAGGCAAGTCCTTAATATGTTAGTAAAACTTTATTATATAATATCAGAGAAATGATGATTTAATTTTAACATGATTAAAGGGCTCACTTACTCAAATCTCAGTTTCCCACCGGAGAAAGATTTTTTGTCAAATAGCCAGCGGAAGAACACAGCAAGACTAAACAAAAACACAGAAAGTTAGCCCAGCTTTCTTGGCTAAATGTACCGACACCATTAAACATCCCTTCACTTTTTATTTTTCTGAGCAAACTACATATGAAAATAATAAGGATTTATTTCATGCAAAGCATTTACACTTGGATAGTTTTTGTCAGCGAGTCTTGTGAAATGTAGGCCAACGGTGAGTTATGGCTCCTGATACATGGAAGTGTTTGAGCTGTATGCGACATACACTGAGAACTAGTTTCACTAAATAGACAATGATCCTAGTTTCTTGGTAAACTGCTGCTTATTCAAACTGGCAGTAATAAAAATTACCTGGTGAGTCCTAGCGAGGGGAGGAGAAGTACCATGAAAAGCAGAAAAAAGTACAGCTTGCGCATCATGCTCAGCTGCTCGCTGGACCTGAGACGCAGATGGCAGCGGAATAAAACAAATTACCTCTGAAACCAATCAGTACACTACTGCTGTGTGTGTGCGCATGTGTGTCCCTACCTGCTCCAGTGTGCCTCTCCTAGTGTAGAATAGTACACTATTGTAGGAAGCAGAGCAGAGAAGGCCCAGAGCAGGAACGTGGGGAAGAACTGACTGATGATGGGGCTCTAGGGCCAAAAACAAACAAAACAACCTTTAGACTTGCTGCAAACCTGTGATGGTCAATTGTGTTTGCATGTCTCACATTAAGAGCGTTGATGGGCTTGGTCACGTTGAACTTATCCATGGTGTTGATAATGATAGTGGGGGTTGTGAATAAGGTCAGCAGGACGAAAAGAAATACATTTAGCAATATATAGCGCACGTACCAGGAAACACCCTGCACTGAGAGATTTTCCCTGCGGGTTAGGAAAAACGGGAAAAACAGAAGAGTTACACACAAAGAGAGACTGCAAAGAAAAAGGCTGGCGTGCACACTAAACACTCCCTCACAAATGTCAGCTTCTTCTCCTCTGAACTAAAGTGAATTTTGCAGATAATCCAGTAACTTACTCTACACAAAAATACAGTTATGAAGAATCATTTGGGGAAAGTTCAAAATATTAGAAAATAACTTCATTATATTAATATAGCCTAAACAAATGAAATATTTAAATGATTAAAGACAGCATCAAATGACAGATAGTCTAGTTCTGATTGTAAATGAGTTAGAAAAGGATCACTCACTTTCACACATTTCATTATTATTTTGTTATTGTTATTTATTTCATCTACATATATAAATTAGATTACGAGTAAAATTCCGTGGAGTGCATGGAGAGCACACAGTGTGAAAGGTTAGTTTCCGACCTTACCAGTAAACATTCTTTGAACATGGTGCAAACCCGACCCGCCACTTGTTGACTTTCAGAATTTGGCTTTTGGATGACGGCTGGCGCTGCGCTCCACAACAACTGCTCATGCTACCACACTTGACTGCATTGAAGTCTTTCAGAATGCTGCAGCAGGTAAATGATAACTTTTAGTGATTAACATTTGCATTAGCTTTCAAAAACTTGCCACGAGGCATTTTCCCACTAAATGTCAACAGAATAAAAAATCTGATGACAATGAAATTAAGAGATAATGGTCGGGATCAGGGAAGAGGATAAACCCACCATAATATTGCAGCTTACACAAAAACACACACACACACTTGGCATGCCATAAAGCATGTTCCCTCTTAAAAAAAATAAAAATAATGGAAACAGCAGTCAATAGCCAAATGAATTACAATGCAGTTCGATCCATTAAGTACAAAAGTAGCACATGCTGTACAGCAAGTAATGATAGTAAAGAACACTTAAGTCATCATCAGTGACAACCACAACTGTAACTCTAATCCTAGGCTATTAGAATATGTATGTAATTGTGTTTTTTTTAAATTATTGTTAATTTGGAAATAATCTGACACAGGGCAGAGTTTAGGCTAAAGTTAACTCTTATGACTATTTGGACCTCAAAATAGTCACTGTGTGATACTCACAATTTGGCCATGGCTTCAGTCTGTAAGGTGACAAAAGCAATCCCTAGGGGGTACTGTGGTACTGTTTCTGCCTCTTGTCTCACCTCTTCCAGCAGTAACCTTTCTTTAGCACGGTAATGTTCTATGGCATCAACCTGAGAAGACACAAACACAGAAAATATTATCTTAATACACGGTACATGTTTTCTGACTCAATTTCATTTTCAGATTTAGCACTCTGCAGCCATGATCTTTAATTATATTTCAAAGATGAAGCTAAAAGCTCATCAACTGCTTTAAATGCTTTCTGGATCTTGTTCTGCATAGCACTGAAACATATTTCCTTTAAAAAAAAAAAAAAAAATTTTTAAAAAAAAAAAAAAACAAAAAAAAAAAAAAAAAAACATAAAAAAAAAAAAAAAAAAAAAAAAAAAAAAAAAAAAAAAGGCAACAAATCAAAGATACTTCACTCCCTGGTAT
>VURO01022080.1:0-30937 GCA_015108175.1 Pelvicachromis taeniatus
CAACACAGAAGAGCTAACTCATCAGGCCAGGACTCAAAGTCTATTCACACCTACAGGCCAGTGGACACTCTTTCAATGATGAGGATGTACACATCCTGGACAGGGAGGAACGCTGGTTTGAGCGCGCAGTCAAGGAGGCCATTTATGTGAAAAGGGAAAGACCATCCCTGAATCGAGGAGGGGGCATAAGGGTACATCTTACTCCATCTTACGATCTTCCCCAACTCTCTGTGAATGGTACTCATGGCCATTGATCAATGGCCTTTGATCAGTGGGGTTTGATCAGTGGTCATGAGAATTTGCATATTAATGATCAAGGAACTGACCTCCCAGCCCATTGTTCATTCAGTGGGCTAGTTTCAGTCATTATGCAGTGTACTGTTTCTAAGGTTGGGGAAACCTGCAGTCAGCTAAGACTGAATAAGTCACTCGGATGAGTGATGAAATGTTTCTCCCAGTGAAAACGCTATGTCCAGATGAACAGAAGCAACTTTTTGGGACAGGCCAGCGAGGAATGTCCATGTAATCTGACGTTGCAATCTGAATCATCATGTTTTTGAATAGGGCTTTACAAATAAATTTGACTTTACTTTATGGATATGCACAAGCAGAAAGACCTGGAACCTATCAATTGACAACAAAGACAGAAAAATATGCTGCGAATATAATTAAACAATCTTTCTTGAAATTAAAGTGCAAAAAGGGGTTTTGACCCTGTGTTTTCACTAATAGTGATGTTGAATATGTGCAAGTGGGTATGTCAGACACAATCTTTCTTTGTTTTTCTCTTTTCACTGTATTTTAACCAAAGCATCATGAATATTTTGATGAATTTTAAAGCAACATGAGTTCATGACTTACTCTTTATCACTAATGAATGCTGCTAAATATTTCTATGTTCATGAAGAGAAATAACTTCTAATTTGGTTCTCTTTGACTGTGATCAGAGCCTTTTATTATGCACAAACTTCATGCGGGGAGATCTTAAAGGCTGATAAATAGTTATACAAGCATAACGTCATTATGAATGAACAGAAATTTGCTCTATCACAAAAAGATAGATCTGAAAATCCCAGAAAGACAAATTAACCTTAATATCCCTCTGTAATGAAGGCAGTCATTTTAGCAGAGATTATTCTCAGTGAAAACTTGGCTCCTCTCTGTTCTGCGCTGGGGCACACAAATTATTGTGTCATGCTGTGTGTTTGCCTATGAGAGGGGTTGAAAATGACCACTGTGTCTTGTGTAATGGCCTGTCTCTGGAGGAAGTGAGGAATGAAAACACAATGTGTGTAGATGTTGCTCAATTTCATTTGCGCCCCGACTTCGCAAATGTTTGTGTTAGTGAGAAATGTCAGTGAGTTTGGATGGATTGGATCTGTGCATTCATATACACACCAAAGCATAGCTCTTTCTGCCCCCATCATCCAAGGAAGTCAGCGACACAATTATGTATCAGCCAGTGGCAGAAAAACAGAAATGAGCTTTTCTGCTTCTTCCATACTAGGAAAGCACTCTAACCAAATACCACAACTTGTCATTAATACAAAGTACTTTGTCCTTCCATTATTATACTATTTGTAAAGTACCATATGTCTTCTAATAGTGGCCTGTCTCTAATTGGCGCCCGTTTCTAATAAACGCCGGTTTGAAAACATGTCACGACAAATAGACGCCGGTCTCCAATAGTAGTGTGCGAACTGGAACTGACGGCTAGCGAACCTGCTAACTGTGATTTTCTGCTCTTTTACTTCCTCTCCTGGAGAGTTGGGCGGAGAAAAGTTTTGGGGAGCACCACTCGGGCACTGGGCTACCACAGACAATGAGACACTCGGGAGCAAAGGAGGAGCACAATTGGGAACTGCATTATTTGTGAATTGTTGGAATACATTTTGGAGCACTGTAAATAAAAGCACTGTCTTTTCACTTCAGTCTAACAACCGCGCCTGGGTCCTCTTTCCCTCTCACTTCCACGACAACTCCATCTGAGAAGGGAATAAGAGCCGGTCTCCAATAACCGCCGGTCTCTTTTAAACGCCGGGCCGGCCAAATAATTTTTTGAATAAATGCCAGGGCTGCTATTGGAAGATATGCAATATAGCTGTGCTATTGTAAAATCGGAATATTTACTGCCGTTATTGAGACTACATAGTATTGTGCTTAGTATGGTGGGTTGCTTCTGAAAAGAAATGCAAAAGAAAAAACACAACAGTTTATCTGTATTTTTCCATAATAATCAAAATGAATCTGAGGTTTGGAGGGTTTCATCATTGGGACTTTTAATGATTTCAATTATGGAGAAAAGTGAAATGATTTGCAACCTTAATAAATATTCACCAGAGGCAGAAACAGAAACATTTTTCAGCTGTGTAAACATGTTCTGAAATCAACCACATTTTTTTTGTGCTAATTAGTCTCTCCAGAGATGCTTCTTAAAACTTGAAGCTGATGTTATTTGAAGACGTGATGATGATGCTATAACCAGCTTTGAGTTAAACCAATGAGATAAGACTTTGATTGAATTACATTTGTTTTGCTGTGACAATGCTTTCAGCATTAAGAACAGTGGTAGGATGGTGTGTTGTTACATGCACACACAAACATACACATACACACGCACTCATGTAGCAGCATCCCGCCATGTCTATTAACTTCACTTTGAATTAATCAGTTTAGGAGCTGTCATGTGTAAAACACTGCTGTAGCAGCTGCGTGTGAGTGCATGTGTGTGTGTGTGTGTGTGTGTGTGTAGTAGTAGTCCTACAGCAACTGTTTCTCCCCTTAGAGAATTACTGGCACCACAGAATACTTACTTTCCTTAGCCAGAAGAGTGTGTGTGTGTGGGTGTGTGAGTATCTCCTGTGTAAAAGTTTAATTTGTTTGTTTGACAACTAATTATATACTTGTAAGGCTTTCAGAGTTATTAAATATTGCATGCACTGCTACTTTTAGAAAGTGTGTAATCTATGAGATGGTGCTAAAATACTGGGTGAAGTACATTTAATGTTAGGAAATGGCACCTCAATCAAACAATGTAAAATAAGTAGAAAGAAGAGAGAAAAGAAGATGCATAGTATTTAAAATTTCACACTGCATGTCTTGTCTGTCTTGATTTGTTTATATTAATGACCTGATATTCCCCAACCTCTTTGGGTCTCTTATTTTATTTCTCATTTAGCTATTTTTAGTCCCACTGCTACAGGTGTACAAAGTCAAACACATATCCATACAGTCTGCCTTTACAAACATTTGTGAATGAATGGGTAGTTCCCTGAATTTGATCATAATACTGTAATAGGATACCACAACAAGAAGTCAGTGCATGAAATATCTTGAAATCACCTGCAAGTGATATTATTGTAAAGCAGAAACATTTAGAAACCCCAGCAACTAGGCCATAAAGTGGACCAGATAAAGCTACAGAGCGATGTTGTCTAGAGCCAAGGCACATAGTGTATAAATGTCATAAGTTCTCTTCTTATGAGTTTACAAATCTTCCCTGGCATTAACTCAAAACATGTGTGCCTGGAGGTTTACAGCATGGGTTTCCCCAGGCCAAACAGGGAACTCATGCTCAGTGCAAAGTCTAGGTGGCCCATTACTTATGTCTATATACAGTCAGATTTACTAACACTAATAACTAAGTCACCTAATCCTAAATTTGCTCAATGAATTACTCAGCGATTACCTAAAACCTCAGAACAAAAGGACTCACACAATACCAGCAGTGACAAAATTCCCCACAACTCTTCCATTTTTGATGTTGCATTCTTTTAAACTTACTGTGCCCCTTCTGTGGCAGCAATTTCACAGCCCGGCTCAAAGTGAAATGCCTGAAGAATAAAGCAACACAGTAATTTTGACTGTGGATCGGGTCTTGAAAATAATCAGGTGGATGTGAGGTACGGGAATTCTTCATAGCAACCCATGTCTAATGTTTTTTGGGGTTTTTTGATGGTTTGAATTGGTTTGAATTAAGTTGAAGGTGTATGAATTTATTTTAATAAATACATAAACTTTAAAAAAACACATTTCTTAATAAGATAGATTTACCACACTCAAATAAACTGAAAAATTAATTAATATAGTTAGTTAATTAACATACACATCCAATAACCCCCCCGACCACCCTCAAAAGACAAAAGAAAAATCTACAAATCTATCCGTATGAAAAAAACAAAACAACTTGTGGTGACATTATTAACACAACCACCAAATACGGAAATAAATGTACACCAATCAGGCATTTCTAGTTCATTTTATCTCTAGAAGGGATGTAAGGACGCCTGTGCAGTCAGTAAATTATCCTCAGCTGAAAATCATCTCTTAGTTTGAGACCTTGCACTAAATTGGCATATTAGTCATTTTAAATTGAAGTGAACATATACAGTGCTTGTGTTTAGAAAATCACCCGTAAAACTAAACACACCTAAACCACTGGTGCTATTAGGGGATTGTGCTCACATGCCATTTTGCCCCATTTAATAAATCTAACCCATGGTGTAAATGATTCCAGCTGACACAAAGAGCAGAAAACCTTCTGACGTGATAACCGACACTGTGTCCTGTACAAGTAATATGACATACAATGACCTGTTATTTCCTCTATTTTCCAGTATGGATTCCATTGGCTGTTCGTGTTAGGTGACAGTCATGAGGTCAGCTTCTGTTTATAATAAATTCAGATTATATAATAAATCCTCAGGTTTAGACAGAAGAATAACACTTTTTTTGTTAAATGCAAAATCATATCAAAGGGGTAAAGTGTCCATCTTGGACAAAAGAAAGAAAGAAATGAATCCCTTAATTGTCCCACAGGGGGAAATTACTTCTCTGCATTTGACCCATTCACTCAGTGAAGCAGTGGGCTGCCATCAAACCAGGCGCCCGGGGAGCAATGTAGAGACGGTACCTTGCTCAGGGGTACCTGAGGGGAAAGCGGTTCAGTGGATTCAAACCCCCAACCTTCCGATCATGAGGCGAGCACTCTACCTACTGAGCTATCATCATATAAAACTGTATAGTTGTGATTATATTTGCAGCATATCCCATTCGTCTCTCTTTCAAACACTTTTTCAGTCCTCCCATACTTGGCTTGGATTTCTGAGGGGTTCGTGTCATACAAACAGAGAATATACTGGTAAATATGTCAGAAATATGTTTGACGTGTTCAGGAAAGAGGCGATGAACAAGCTAACAAGTCTGCAGAGACTCAACAGAAGAATCATCCAGAGTACACATAAAGCATTTTCTTTTCTGTTGTCAGCAGCAGACAAGCGGAAACAAATGGAAGCCTTACATGAGTGCACCCTAAAACGTTCAACTTTAACTCTGTGTGTACAAAATGAGGCAAAGATCCACAGGTCTACTTTTTTTTTTTACATGATTTCTTTTTGCTGGATGCTTAGGTGACTTCAGCCCAGCAGATCCGTATTGACTGAATACAGCACGTATGTCAGTGACCCTGACGACTCACTGACAGATACGTTTAATGACTAACAGAAGCAATGTGCCAAATGTCAGATCTGCTCAGAAGAAGTTGGCAGTTTAATCCAGTGTCAGAGGTTATTTTAAGACTCAGGTATCTTTGTGTGTGTTCGTATGTTTTTTTTTTCTCTGCCCCACAGAAGCTAGATCCTTTTCATGTTGGGAAGCCCGGGGATGTTGTGCTCTGTGCCCTTAAAAACAGCATTGTCAAAGGATAGCATTGATGCTGAGCCGCACAAACATACCTTTCATTCCAAGTTTCTCTTTTTTTTTTCAACATCCATAATGATTTTTTTTTAATCATTGTTATTTTTAAGTAACCATGGTTAAGCACTCATCACAGCAGAGTTAGTGGGGGCAAATCTAATCTTATCTTACAGTTTATAAGAATATAATAATATCAAAATGTATTTATTTATTAGAGAAAACTAGTTTAAATTCGATCTTTGATCAGTATGTCATCGAAAATACTACAACAGCGGCGGCCTTCATACTATCTTAATTTGGATTTGTATAATCCACTGCATTACACACAGATTTCACATGTTAAAGCTTCCCCTTGGCCTCGGGGCAAGAGGGGGTGAATTACCAGTGGGAGCGCTCTGTGCTTACTCCAAATTCCTGTCAAGAGTCATTAACCTGCTTCTCCACATCAAATTACAGGGCTGCTTACTCACGTAAATCCCACTTTTCATGCAGTGTCGCAGTCATATTATAAAACACTAATAAATCCATCCAGTAGCTATACTTGTTTTACCCCTGGGGGGTGGGGGGGGGGGGTCACAGGGGCCAGAGCTGTTTGCCATCTGCTGAATGTGCTGCGGTGGCTGCTCAACTCTGTCAGACACTAAAAACTCCCATATAGAATCGGGCTAAAAACCTGTGGTACCATCGTCAAGAGACACAGAGGCTCACATAACAATATGGGACCTTTAAGGCCTAGAAAGTCTACCTGTGTATGTTTGTGTCATTGTACAGCAGTCAGTGTTCCTTCTGCAAGCATCACAGTGAATAGTTTATTAAATTTTAATGATGGATGATCTCTGGAGAAAGTTATGTCATAATTTAATTCTTAGAAAGCAATGTATTTGGTTTTAAACAAGCTTAGACTGACCAAAAGGTCCTTCGATCTGTAAGCCATCTGCATCAACAAAAAAGCCAAATCCACAGTTTATTTTATGTGATGTTAGGCAGCAGGCTTTTATCAAAATGACGGGCAAAAAGTTGGCTCTTAAATCATCATAAATAACTTAAGCAGGCGCCACTACAGGACAACAGACTTAAGTATCTGGCTATCCCACAGGTCAACGGGAACTACGTTTCTCCTTCACTCACTGCTTTTTCAGTCTCTGTGTTTATACATCACTATTATTGTTTACAAATTATTGCGTTTAATTAGTTAGTAATTAATTTTAAACCGTGTGTGTCCATTGTCCTGTCTCCAAATTCACTCTTCTCTTCCCCCTCACCCCCAGCCCATCGCAGTAGATGGCTCCCCCACCCTAAGCCTGGTTCTGCTGGAGGTCTCTTCTAGTTTAAAAATATTTTTTTCTTCCTACTGTGCTTGTTCATAGAGGGTTACCTGATCGTCCTGGGTTTCTCTCTTATATTATAAGGTGTTCCCCTGTAATAACTCCCATGAGGCAACAGTTAAAATTAGTGTAAAAAATAAGTTACATTTGAATTAAAAGTGTGAATTTAATAAATGTTTTTGGTTGCACTGCTGACTCTTTTGTGGTCAGGTGTTCAGCTGTTGTGTTTACTTGTTTGTGTGCTTTGTGTCTGTATTGTCTCTCTGCTGTATTGTGTCTCACACACTTTCTCCCCACAGATGCCCTTACCCAAGGCTTCTCATCACAGTTTGAATTTGAATCCTTATTAATCTCCTCAGGTGTAAGTTTATTGAAGTGACTAGCTTGAGTGCCTTGCTTTAAGGCACAACAGCAGGAATCTCATTATTAAAACAATCAGCAGATGATAATAATTGTATTGACATCTTGCCAATTAACCATTCTGTTGCACTCGTTTTCTCTTTAAATATTATTACAGACTTACCGTATATCTGCTAATAGTGGCCTTTCTCTTATTGACGCCCGTTTCTAATAAACGGAGGGTTTGAAAACATGTCATGAAAAATAGACACCGGTCTCCAATAGTAGCCGGTTTCCTTTAAGCGCCGGTTTGTAAACGCCGATCTCCAATGACCCACCGCCTTTTCCGTATGCTACTACTCTTTTTGTACCATCTGGGCTACCGCCCTCCTGCAGTAAATCATATGGCAAATACCTTTTTGTGTCAAAAATGGTTTGTCATTGGATGCTAACGAGGAAGGAAGAAAGTCAAATCGTCCATTTCGTCTGAGAAGGGAATAAGAGCCGGTCTCTTTTAAACGCCAGGGCGGCCGAATAATTTTTTGAATAAACACTGGGGCTACTATTGGGAGATAGAAAAACATAGATATGTGTTTGTTGGGCTCATTTAACCCTCCAATCAAATTCTGATTCCTGAAAAAAAAAAAGGGTGAATAAGACACTCTAAACACCTCGATTTAGATAAGAAATATTAATTACAAGTCATTTTTAAATTAAATATCACAAATAGCTTTCAAACTACATAAGACAATTTTACATTTAACAAGAAATAATTTGCAGCTTACCCATCGCGCACTCATTGCCAACATGTTACGATTTTAAGTGTTTGTGTTGGGCTAAAGAAAACAGATTTGTCCTATTTTGTACTGAGACAGATTCAGAAGCCCTCGTGTTAAGATGAGCCAAAGCGATCTCAATTTACTTTTATACATTTCTATTTTTATCATCTCTTTGTCATTATCTCTTACCCTTCATCTCTGCTCTCTCCTACCTCATCTCCACCTCATCCTCTTTCTCTTCACCCGAAGCCTGAACTGAAATCCGGACTCTAAAATAAAATTTGTGCATAAACATCCTTATTTGTTCCAAGTATTGTCACAGTTCATTATTGTCAGCAGATTAGACAGCGACCCTTACCTAAAGCTGTCTCCAGAGAGCTGACAACAAGCTAACAACAGCTGGTTATTAATTAATGGTATAGTGGCTAACAATAGGCTTGAACGTCCTAAAATCCACACTTTTCTTCTAACGAGCAGTGTGATTACATTCTCATGTCATATGAGAGTTTATTTTCTAATTGCACAATTCTCATGACGTTAGCGCCTCCACAAAGACCGATTCAGTAACACGGGCTTACATCTGAACAACCAAGCTTATAGACAGAAAAGTTTAGGATATCCCCAACAACTCACATAGTAAAATTGTAGTTGTATAGCACCTTTCAAGATAAAAATCACAAAGTGATTCACAGAAAATTAAATTAAAATGAACCAAAAGCAAGTTTAAAAAGATGAGCTTTTAAAAGAGACCACTGAGTCCACAGATCTCAAGCTCAAAGGGAGCGAGCTCCAGAGTCTGGGGGCCACTGTGTGCCTCGTGTGATGGACAACCACCCCTGATCACATGACCTCAGGGATTCTGAGCATGTAAGGATGTAAAAGATCTCTGATGTATGTTGGTGTTTGTCCATGCAGAGCTCTAAATGTCAAAGTCAGAATATTAAAGTGGATTTCACGGGGAGCCAGTCTGGATCAGCAGGGGTGCGAGTATTTGGTAGTCTTGGTCAGAAGCCTCGCAGCCGCGTTATGAACAACCTGCAGACGCTCCAAGGAGGCCTTACATAAACAAGTGAACAAAGAATTACAATAATCCAAACGAGATGAAACAAATGCATATATGACTATTTCCAGTTCTAAGCATGACACAGTGGGACTCAGCTTAGCAATGTTTCTCAAGTGATGAAAACAGGAGCGGACCAGAGATTTAGCGTGAGCGTCCAATGTCAGAGCTGAGTCAAAAGTTACACAAAAGTTCCTGAAAGCGGGTTTGGCACATATAGCAAGAGGACCGAAATTTTCCATAACCCGAGGTACAAATTTTTCAGGAGCTCGAAACCTTTGAGGTTTAAAGTGTCAAATTTATGAGAACAAATGTTTGCCAGGAACAACATTTTGGTCAAGGACACTCATCGATTTGCACATTGGGTTTGGTGTGCACTATGGCAACATTAGATGACCTAATTGAATTATATCGGCTCTGAATCACCACATTATCATAAGTATCCGGACTTTACAATGCAGTCTTGGATCTATTCAGAAGAAAAGAACGCACAGATTAGGATGTAGTATATCAGGAACTACAGCACAATATACAGATGCAAGGATATCGCTGGGTACACCCCTTTGAGCTATTCAGATGGGATTTGTGGTAGACCAGGAAACCACCTAACAGATTATTAAAGTAATCAATCCTCATGATGTGGAGCTTCAAAGAGCCCAGAGTCGATGGCAGTAGGCTACAGCACTATAGAGCCACGTATTCTCTAAGATGGGCCTCTTTTTCTAATAAATTTCCTACTTTTTTCTCAGGAAGTTTTTTCTCTGAATAATTAGTGAAAACGTGTTGATATTATCCCACTACATTGAAAAAAAATGTGTTAACTTTGTCTGGTTTACCAAGTAGCTCTTGCAGGTTTTTGAAATGAGAAGTATATCTGGAATGTTCCACGCTGCCTCAAGGAACATTTCCTGAATAAAAGTCTTCACTTTTTGTCTTTATACAGCATTTCTAATAATTATCACTCCACTTCACTGGAATGTCAGAAGAGTAAGGGTTTCGGTCTACATTCATAGTGCTCTGCTGTAACTTCTCCAGCTCCAAAATCCACTTTGTTTTTGCTCACACTGCATCCACCTGCACAGGATTCACCAATTGAAATGTCATTCTGTGTTTTATGAGCCAACATGCCGGGGCATGTCGTCTTCCTATTTGTTGCATGTGGTAGATCATGGCCGCTTTAATGCAAACATTTTTTTTTTTATTAGAAACATATATTGTCGGAATGACTTCTATTACATTGCATGCATTTCATTTTTGGGTCATACGCTCAACAACTATGCAAAAAAAAAAAGTCCTTTTGTGTGTCTTGTGAGACAGAGTGAGAACTCTGTAAGAATACTCGCACTTACAGATGACTCAGCATCTGTCTCAGTGAAAAAAGGCTTTTCTTGTTCAATTTCAGAGGGAAAAAAGGCCTATGATATTTAACGTAAACTGGCGATATATAAAATAAAATGGAAGACATAGAATTGGCTTGTCTTCGGTGACATGTGAAAAGATAAACACACCCTAAACTTCTATAGTTCTATTTCTTGAGGCTCATTTTAAAAGGTTTGATCCATCTACCTTCTGTGGTAGTATGCTCCAACATCAGGGATCACAGTCATATCTAACATTAGCAGGACAGAGCATTTTTCCTGCAGAGTCACCAGGAGCAACACACACACACGTGTGTATTTATATCCTCATGGGGACATCTCATTGACATAATGCTTTCCCTAGCCGCTTACCCTAACCCTAACCATTAAAACTGAATGGCTAACCCTGACCCTTACCGTAAACCTAACCATAACCTAATTGTAACCCTGACACTGAAACCACATTTTGAGTCTCAAAAATGGTTTCAAACTTTAAACCCATCACTTTCTTCTTACCTCTGGTTCCATTAGCCAACCACACAAGCTCAACTCAAGAAGAGTGCAAGTACAAAGTACAAGTACAAAGCAGGGTAAACTGGTAAATGAGCAGTTAGAATGCTTTAATTAGGGTAAAAGGTGACTACACTTAGCATCACTAAACTGGTCTAAAATTAATCAAGCAACTCTAGATTTTCATTCCTCTCTATATTCCTTAAATCATTCTTTCACAAGTACCCATTTCAAGTATCAGAGGATAACTTTGTATAGTGATAAAGCACGTCTCTATAGATTTTTTTTTTCCTGTGTTACATAATTGACAGCAAAAGTCTCTCCCCAGCCTCCTCATTTATCCCCTCACCCGCTGTGTTCAGGTCACATAAGCTAATGGTACCATTATCCTTTTTGAAACAGTTTATGGTAATTACATGTTTTTGGTTTATACTGCTTTTGAAGATGAAGTTGATGAACAGAGGGGAAATTTCTTCACAAGTTTTTTTTATACAATAAAATGTTACGTTTTAAAGAGGACAGTTTGTGTCTGATCATTGTCATGAAGAACATTAGTTAGAGTTGGAGTAGGGTTATGCATAGCCAGCACTCACCAAACTATAAAAGTGCTTTTTCTTCAGCTTTTCAGACTCACAGTGTTACTATGAGTGGGCCAATGAGCCTTTAATTGAAATGTACAATATTTATTATCACAGTCCCTGGGGAATATATAAATATACTGTAGATTTAGCATATTAGAAGATAAAACTCTGCTTGATATTAATGAATTGGCTGCAGACCGTTTACTGGTAAAATGCTCATCTTAACTTTAATTTAGTGGTTGAGTGGTAATTAGAATTTCCAAGGCATGGTATACATCATTAAGGGATTCATGTAATAGCAGGACTCTGACAGCAAATATTGTTACTCTGCTGCTAATATATAACAGTTTTGTTCTCAACTGTATTTTTATGAGTTTATTTTCCTCCTTAGTGTGTTTTTTTTTTATAACAGGTTGCCTCCTATGAAGCCGTTATCCACTGCAAACATAAATATGTGATATTGTGGGTTTTTTTCATATGAAAAAATACTTTACTGCTCTGCATTGTGAAGCTGCAGAGGGAATATGTCTTTTTTTTAAGGTCATAAAATTATCTGATTTCATTTAGTTATTTACTGAATGATGTCGTGATGTTTGTCTCACTCGGGGATGGTTGATTAGCTATGTGTTGGAGCAAGCTGGTGTCATGAGACAGATGTAGTCATCAGATCAAAAGTTTTTCCAGCGGTTTATGTACCTAGGAAGTCATTTTTGGACATAATATCAGTATCAGGATCTTTAGCAGTGTGGGCTTGTTTTTTCTTCACTCAAAGTTGCTGATGCAGAAAAAAAGATTCTTATGTTTCCTCCTACAGTGTAAAAGCTCCCTTGAGAGACATTTCCAACCATGAAGGGTCACGCATTTTTTTTTAAACTTCAGATATGGTGGCTGTGGTGTTGTGAGGAAGACAGAGTGTGGTTTGTTAACCCATCTCCCCCAAAAATGTATCCACAGAGACAGCAGATGTAGAGTTGGGTTTTACCTCCACCATAAAGTTCTGTTTTTGGTAATGTTTGCATGCTTGTGTGCATCCGTGCATGTTTCAATTATTTTCTGTCCATGAATACGACAGATCAAAAAGACTAAATAATGGTGTTTGAAATTTGATAAACCTCAGCTCTGTACAGTGGAGTCATGTTAACGACACATTTGGCTTATAACCACCAAAGTCTTCAAGGCCAATTTAATGATTTACTTGTCAAGAATTGACAAAAACATTTGACCTCTGACCTCTCCTTTAAGGTTAGTAGATTGATCTGAGGGTCAAAGTGATAATGTTGCTATATAGCGCAATTCGTATTGACAACATATAACATATAAGGAATGATATATATTTAAATATCATGTTACTTTGGACCTTTGACCCCGTCTTCAAGGTCAAACTTCTTTAAAACTAAAGCTAAAACTTCTGCTGTCTTTGTTTGTATTAGCAAGAATTGGGCAATATTACAGGTATATGTGGATTCTGAATATCACATTATAGTTTGCATCAAATATAATGTCACATCTGACCTTTGACCTCACTTTTGCAATTCGCATATTTCAAGTTGTCCCCAAAATGAGTTCCCTATAATGCAGATCAACTTATTCTGTCCAGTTGGTTACAACACATTGCCTGTTATCCATTACCTACTCTTACATAATGTTTGTGTAAACAAAGTAAGCATCTGTGGACGCTAACATTATTGGATTTTTACTGCACTACAAACTTCTAAAACTTCACATTCAGTTTCCTGAAAAAAGAAAGGAAAGTGAATGTGTAAATGATACAATAATGTTCCTTTACAAGTAAATGTTGCCCAGAGAGTGAGTTGCGTTGGTGGAACTTTGCACTCTCAGAGTGCTTCTTGTCAGTGTGTATGTTGATGTGTAAGATGTGAAACTTGACTCGAATCCTATTGGATCTGAGAGAACATTCCGGAAACACACACAACACAAGCCAGTAACTACTTTTTAATGATCACCAGCATTGGCATCTGTTTGTAATTCCTCTGACAGGTACATTAGGCTGAGGAGGTTTCTTATTTTAAACGATGGCTATATTTTAACAGTTATGTCCATGTTATCCCTCGGCCTTGATTACACGATCAATAATGAAATCAGGAGACAGACACTAGACTTTTACAAACTTCACCCCAACCCAAGCACAGTTGGCCATTTACTCCAATCTGACATCTGTTTGATACATGAGGCTTAGTCCTTTTTTTTTTTTTTGGATGTTCCCTCACCCACCCTACTCTCTGTTTTCACATTCAAACCAAGACAATCACGATGTTTGAAACCGTAATTACATCCTTTGTTTGGTAAACAATGGTGTGCACAATAACCAAACACATTGTTTGCTGCATTTTCACACCAGTGTCCGGACCAACAACGCCATTCTGGCTAAGCTATAAAACACACAATCCAGTAATAAAGGCTTAACTGTTCCAACAATGAACCAAAAAGGAAAACTGAACATAGAGTGAACAATGAGAAATAAGTTGCCGCTTGCACTCAGTGTAAAAAGAGCATCGTGTATGAAATTGCTCTAATAGATGCTCTTTCAAAGACACAAGCACAGATCAAGAAATACTGGTGATTATATATTTATCATTTTTTTTTCAAATTTCATCTCTATATTAATAAGTCAATTAGAGTACACTGGCTCACAGTGAAGAGCTTTTTAAAAGAGAAAGTGAGGGTGCAGAGACAGACTGTGGAATGCTACCTTAAGTTAAGCATATGTGGCCGGAAGAGGGGGATGGGGGAGAAGGAGAGGAATGATGGCGATGATGACTAGAGATGTGAATTGATACAAATCCATCCATCCATTCGCATCTGCTTTTCCTTTTCAGGGTCGCCGGGGGCGCTGGAGCCTATCCCAGCTGTCTTAGGGCGAGAGGCGGGGTACACCCTGGACAGGTCGTCAGTCTGTCGCAGGGCTAACACACATAGACAGACAACCATTCGCACTCACAGTCACTCCCGCACTCACACCTATGTGAATGCGACCTATCCCTATCCCCACTAAGTGCATGTCTTTGGACAGTGGGAGGAAGCCAGAGTACCCGGGGAGAACATGCTAACTCCACACAGAAAGACCCCGGTGAACTCAGGACCTTCTTGCTGTGAGGCAACAGTGCTAACCACTGTGCCACCGTGCCACCGTTGATACGAATCCAGTGATTCAGATTCCATTATTGATATCATTTATCAATTCTCTTGTTCATTTCCATAGGGCTTATTGGCTACACTGTCACCAACATCGATTAGCAGAATATCAAAAGCATTGCATTCATGCAAAGTACTTGTACTCTCTATAAGAACCAGATCTCGATTCTCCTCAACTAGTGAAGATCCGCCATGCTTTCGACAGAGATGTGGTAGTAGTTTACTGACAATCATTTCAAATAACATAAAGTAAAAGATCTGTTAATTCATTTGCACATATGCCTTTAATCAATTCAGAGCTGTGGCTTACCAGTCCAAAGTCTCACCAATTCACCCCTGCATCTCACCTCTACACAAACACACTCATACTAAGCTGCAGCTCAAAGCAAAATAAATAGCCACGGTGCATGGAAGTAGTTCCCAGCACAAAAGGCACATAGCCACCTCCACTTTAGGCCTCAGCTTCTGAATAAAACAAAAACACAAGTTATTAATATATCCAAAACAGAAAAACAAACAAATACGCCCCTTCTGGAGTTAACCCCACTGCAGAAACACTTTCCTTCCAGCGAAACAAAAATGAAAAGAAAATTACAAATCAAAACAATCACTCTGAAATAAAAATGCATAAAATCTTCAGTTCAGAGCAAATAAATCATTAGTAATGTGATTTTTGAAACACACACACCAACTGCTAGAAAATAAAATAATCTATTAAAAACATGAACTTTCTATACATCCCCACATCCATACGGCTTCATACACTGTTTTCAAAAAGGGAAAGAAAAATCCAACTAATTACTCAAAGTGTAAAGAAGTATTCTCGGTCACCACAGGAATCGAAGTTGGCTTATGCGTGAGACAGAGAGCCTCCTGTTATGCTAACTAGTGCCCAGCCAATTATTGAAATGGCCAAACCTTCCTTTTGAAGATGCGGCCAAGAATATTATACTAAAAATTACGAAGCCGTCAGAAACAGCAAAAAGGAAAAAAAGCCTAAAAGAAAATGGCAAAGCCAAAAAGGCAAAGCAGCAGCACTTCTGTAGCGTAGCCCGGAGAAGCAGAAGTTGCACCGCTGTAAAGCTATTAGCCACCTACCAGGGCCCGAACTTGCCTGATTCTTGGAAGAAGCAACCATCACAGGGCTTCCCCAGCTACAGCCAGTAATCTGTGGAGGGTAAGAATCTGCAGGCAATTTCAGTTACAGCTATAGAAGTCACGTGAGCAGAAACCCAGGTGCGCACAGAAACAGGTGAGCAAGTGAGGGATGCTCATATAGAAGCTACTATTTACAACGGGACTATTTATGATGCAACTGGCCAAGAAACAAACAATTAGCAATGGCGATACTGAAAAACTGTGTTTGCGTGGGTTCTCTCCGGGTACTCCGGCTTCCTCCCACTGTCCAAAGACATGCAATTTGTGGGGATAGGTTAATTGGAAACTCTAAATTGCCCATAGGTGTGAATGCGGGAGTGACTGTGAGTGCGGATGGTTGTCTGTCTTGTTAGCCCTGCGACAGACTGGTGACCTGTCCAGGGTGTACCCCGCCTCTCGCCCCAAGACAGCTGGGATAGGCTCCAGCACCCCGCGCGACCCTGAAAAGGATAAGCGGCTGCGAATAGATAGATGGATGGATACTGACAAAGATATTATTTCTGCTACACGTAGTAGACTAAACATTTTATACAATGTGTTGTTGTGGTTTTTTAATATGCTGTTCTCTTTCTTCTCAGCATATCTTAATATTGTGTTACATTGTGTCTGTGGCTTGAAGAAAACTTTTTTCCCCCCACTGTCATGTTTTTGTGTTGCAGATTTATATTTTCACTTTTTGTTTTCACCATTGTAATACATTTGCCAACACAATTTTGACTCTTTTCAGGTTGTAAGCCATTATGATTTGTTTGTTTGGATGCTGTGTGTCGTGCTGGGAATGTCAGGAAAGGTTCCAGGAGTGAATCCTGCCCACAAACAGGTTAACAGACAAACTACAGGCAGGAGTTCATGAGCGAGAAACAAAAACACCACACAACAACTGCTGCCAGCACATCTACACAGCCAGAAACACACTGTGGCTCAGTTCCTGAAGTTAGTAAACTAGTTGGCGAGATTATTACCACTGAACTAGTTTTCAGGCTTCTAGCAGTTGTAAAGAACGGGCGGAAGCCTGCCACAGCATAAGAGGGCAGGGTGGGAGCAGAGAGCAAGAAATGAGCCAAAATCAGTCCCGAAGGTAAGATAAGAGAGGCGCAAATACAGCAGAGATTCAAGAACCTTAGACTGTAAATCGCACAGAGTACAAGATGAAAGTTGGGTGAGCCTCTTAGATAGATAGACAGATCTAAGCAAGCTTGGGCACACATACAGGTGGTCTCGCAGATAACCCTTGTGAACCCTCCCATTCATTTTGCTTTATTTCTATGATATCCTCCATCCTTCCAGCCTGTGGGCTGGACAAACATAAACCTGAGAAGCTTCAGCATGAAAAATGTGTTTTCTTCAAAGATTTCAACGTCACAGATGACAGATGACCATTTCCTGGTCAGGAAAATAAAAGTAGATGGTGTTTACCGTCGCTCTTCTGATGTTACATGAAGTGATGTTACGCTAGTGTCAACAACGTACTGAAACTGCTAAAGATGCGTTTGTTATTTGCCTTCCTTTTTCACTGAGCTCATCAAAGAGACACTGTGTAAGAAAATATCACGCGCATACAGATCATTTCAAATACTTGTTTAAAGAAGCTTATGCCATGTAATATAATATGACGGTGTAATTGTTTTTGTCTAATAAAGCCTCCTCACTGGACTGTTAGTGGAAAAAACATTTCTTTCAGAGTCACAGTAATAAAACTTGTATTCTTGGCAGAGATATGAAAAGGTCAGTACAGGAGCAATGGAGAGAAAATGAGATGAGATGGTGGTATGAGTGTTTCCCCTCTCAGAGAAGGACGATAAAGATGAAATGAAACTCTTAGGGAGGTGAATGAAGCTGAACGAGGGATGATGTGAGAGAGGTGTGTAGTCTGCAGTCTCTGTCAGACAGTATGTGTCTGCTCTTTAGTTGTGTGGGTGACAGCTCTCGGTGTCTCCCATAGGGAGACTCAATTCAGGCTACAGTATGAAATGTGATCTTTGCGACGTTAATGGTCCCACGCTTTCATGATATGCTTCTTATGAGAAGAGCCATTTATCTTCCGCCGGTGCATCTGTCATCATGTGGTGGGCCACATTTTTTTTTACTTTAACTCCAAGGAGCTCCTCCAGCATAGCCCATTTTAAAGTTTTAAACGCTAGTTGTTGATTAACTTCACTGCTGCTTCCCTCACCCCCAACCGGTCGCAGCAGATGGCCGCCCCTCCCTGAGGTTTCTTCCTGTTGAAAGGGAGTTTTTCCTTCCCACTGTTGTCAAAGTGCTTGCTCATAGGGGGTCATATGATTGTTGGGTTTTTCTCTGTATGTATTATTGTAGGGTCTACCTTACAATGTAAAGCCCGTTGAGGTGACTGTTGTTGTGATTTGGTTCTATATAAAATTGAATTGAATCGAGCTGCTGTAAGCAACATTTGTATTCATAATAATTTGCACATAAACGCCTGCTTGAACACAGCTAAGAGAGGCAAACAAAACAGCATAAAGGTGTGGAGTGATCTATAATTATATATATTTTTGGATTATATAATTCTCAAACTGTGCAGCGTGCCTGAGATACATAACTAGTGTGGTCCACATTATCCAGGGAGAAAAATATTTGGAACTAATATCTGACGTTGGAACAATGTTCAAAGCAGAAGACAGAAATGACAGAATGGCGAAATATGTGACCGTGATGACAGGAGCAAAACATGCATTGGTTTTTACACAATCAAATCTCAAGTGGCAATAATAAACAATATCCAAACCAAAAAGGAAGAACAAATTAGCTTTTTTTCTTCACATTTGAAAACTGTAGCAGTGACGGTATGAGACCTAGCAAATTGAGAAGACACACAACAACACACTAGCATCACTTAAGCCACTTAAAGTCTTTCAAGGAAAATTTGGATTGTACAGTTAGTGAGAAAATTGCTTCTTAAAAATGCAATTGTGAACAATAAAGCACTAATGTTATCATGTAAAAATCATGTCCACCATTGCCCAGAGCAAGAAAAAAATGTGACAAATGTTACTATGAAGTTAGGGTTTCATGTAGCTCCCTGTCGATAAGTGTCAGCTGATTAAGATTCCAGAGGGTCATGAATTTATTAAGGTGCAATGTGAGTCACCAAGAGCAGTAGCAGTCCATCCACTCTGAAGAGGTTACGCTTGACTAAAAACATTGTTAGACCATAGGTGACGGTAGCCCTGGAAAGCAACAAGCTGAGTCATAGATAAGCAGCTCGTGGTCAGCCTGCAACAGCATCTGCTTTGGGACACAACACCTCTGAGTTAGCCATCAACAGATCTACACTCACGACTTTATGAGTGAATTATTGGCTCATGTGGAAATAGCCCGATACTTTATGAACTCATCTGCTGTCCAGTGACATGCACAGTGTGTATATGCAATACATTTCATCCTACAGGAAGGATAATGGGGCTACTGACTGCGATAAAGACTTCTTGTTCATTGCTTATGTTCATTTTGCCATGTCATAATCATTGTGTGAGGATTTGTTGTTTTACAAATATGTGCCAAGTCGAATGACAGCAGAGGAGTTCTTTAGACGTCTTGATTGTTATCTGACAGAAAATTAAAAAAATGTTTTGGAGTCTGGACGTTTAAAGCACAGACTGAGGTGGTGGAAAAGAAGGTACTGCAGGCACTTATGAAGAGGGTGTCACCAATGTAAAGTGAATGCACTCATACAAATGGAATCTGCACAATCTCACACACACACACACACACACACACACACACACACACACCTTCATACATCAAGCTACTTTTTGCACAATGCTCGCTCTTTTGCACACACCGCTGTCATTATTGCACTTTTCTATTGCATTGTTGCATCTGCACTGTCTTTCTTTTGTTTTTTGCAATTTTTTTTTATGCAGTCCTGTGTTGATTGTCTGTTATATGTAGCACCACGGTCTTGGAGGACTGTTGTCTCGCTTCACTGTGTACGGTACCACTGCACAATAAAGCCATTTGACTTTGACTTGGCTTGACTTTGACTTGGAAGCACTACCACTGAAGCAGATTAGACTGGTTTTAACACATGCTATTAGCATATTCACCTTCATCAGAAAAAGACCCGTGAAAGCATGACCGTTCTCTCCACTCTGGGAGGAGTAAGGGCCGGAAATGAAGTAAAAGTGGTGTTTAGAGGCAGTGTGTTGGTGAGCATAGCACACTCACTAGAAAGCTAGGCAAGCATAGCAGGGAACATGGTGAAGAAAATGCTGATTCCTTTGTGAATTTGCTGAATCCAGTAAATTTGGACCATTCATAATGATTCAGTCACTCAAATAACACATCTGTTTCCTGAGAGCATTTCATTATGAAGCACTTTACAAATAACAGTGTTCAGAGTGAGAGATCCACTTAATTCAGCTCATTTTACATGAGCTTCTTTTCATTAAGTTAACATCTGACTCCACCCTCAAGATGGTATGATGCTAGAAATTCTGACTTTATGTGGAGATGAAGCATGCATTCAAAGGGCAGAAAAACTGCAGGTGTGGAACTTTTAATGAAAGCAGAAACATCCGTTTCTCCTTTGTTTTTAGATCTAAATATGGAACTATATATTACTTTGCATTTTTTCTTTTAAACATGACTGATGCACGCTGCACGGTCAAGTTCTTTTTTCAGTGTAGTATAAATTCTGTTCAAATTTCTGCAGTCTATTTCAGGCATGGATGACTGACATAAAAGTCTAATAAATACTATGCGCTGGTGAGAAAGGTTGTATTGCTTTTTGTTCAAAATGCATCTGACAGTCGAATGGTTCGCTTTTTATGATTGCTCTGTGTGCCTGATGTCGTTTTTTACCTTAAAAGAAGAAAAAAGAAAGAAAAAAAGAAGCAAATAAAAAGTCTTTATTGTGAAATGAGTGCGTCGTCTGCCATTTTCTGTCCGCATTATGCTAAAACATCTCTGTAACGATCCAACTGCCAGCCTAAATTAAGAGCACTGATCATCAACAGTTTTCTTTGCCTATAATTTCAAATCAATGTTACATTACTGAAACAAAATGATGTTTAAGTCTTCCAGACTACAAAAGAAAAGAATAGAGAAAGACAAGATCACAGCTGCTGACTTTATTAGCTTCCCTGTTACTTATTTAAATTCTGCGCTGCTGCACAGATTTCGGGGCAAATTTCTCTCAAAAAGCATCACAGCACTAATATGCAGAAATAATTAAGAAGCTGCCCATAACATTTAATTATGCATGTATTAACTGGGCGTGTATTTTCTGCTGTCTTTTATTACAAGTAAGTGCTTCCAGTGACTTTCTTCAGAAAAAAAAAAAAGAATAAAGATAGATTTAAAAACATTCTACAATATCTCCATCACGTATTCTCAGCAGGTTTGCTCTTCTTTGAAAGTGTGTCCAAAGGGTTGCTTGGTATTTTCAGATGATAATGAGATTGGACGTGGGGTTTCTTTACACACAAGTCTGTCTGTTGTTTCATTCAACAACTTAGAAGAATTCTACAAAGGAGGAACAGCAGGTCTGCCTGGTTATAATGTCAGCAGTTCTTTGTGAGAGATGAAGATTATGAGTCCCTATGATAATAGCGATAATGAGACTAAACATGGAACAAATAAATACTGGTGCAATGCTTCTTTGAGAGTTATGACCTTGCTGTTCCTTTTTTTTTTTTTGTATTCCTGTGGTAGTGTATCAGCTTCCTACTTTCTATGACAGCAGAAAATGCCAGATAGCTGTGCTAGCGTTGGCACCTTTCTGACACTGGACTGTAGCTGAAATGTGAACCTCTGTGCTATCAAACAGCATTAGATGGACATATACACTGGAGATACCTTCAACCTGAAACAGTGGTACTGCTTGTGTTATCTCAGTGTCACCTTCAATTTTGTATACAGTATAAAATCACAGTTTAGAGATGTGTTTGTGTAGGTGTTGCATGTGGGTAACACTCTCTGTAAAGTGAACATCATGGCTGAATAACAATCAGGTGCTGTCCTTCTCCAGCTCTTTTCAGCAAAACAGTAAACCACCCACCTCCCATTTCTGTAGATGCAGGCAGCGTGTATTGCATTCTTTAATATTAGCAATGTTGTTTTGAAGTACAGAATGTTTGCATTGCAAAAAGGTAGAAGAAGAACAGAGGCAGATTTGATGAAGACTTGGAGTTGATACGCGTTAATCTTTTTTTTTTTGGTCCTGCTGAATTACTTCCAGAATAATCTCGTTACAATATCTTAAAAGAAAGACGGGAGTGCCTCAGCAAATCAGTGTTGGTGTTGCGCTTGTATTTCCCTCACCGAGCAACACCTGTCAGATAAGCCCTCAGAAGCCTTGTGGCACTTGCTGCACACAAGGGCTGAACTTTGTTCCTGGCTTTTGGCCACAACATGCACAGAAATGTCATGTTCTTTTTTTTCTAGCTGACTAGAGAAGGTGGGTCAGTTAGCAACCAGAGGCAAGTGTTTATCACTGTGCTCAGCAACTGTGTTTTTATGGAAAGTATAAAACAGTTGCAAACATTAATACATTTTCTTTGACTATATTTATCCAAGAACAAATCAACTTCATGGAGTTGCTTTTGCTGCCTACTTCTGAAAGGAGCTGTGAGTTTTGCACAACTTCCAGCTACCCAGCTTCCTGTTGATTCATACATATTTCATATTTATGTCATTTCATTTATCCATCCATCCAATTCAGTCTTACACAGGGCTAAAGTAGAGAGACAGGCAGCCAGTCATGCTTACATTCAGACCTGCAGCCAATTTAGAATTACCACTTATGCGAACAATGCATGACTCCGGATGGTGGGAGGAAGACGAGGGCAAGGCAGACGCACGGAGATCATGCAAACTCTACATGAAAGTTTTCAGCCGATGTATTTGAACCTTCTTGCTGTGAGGCATGAGTGCTAATCACACCACCATCCTGCTCAGCTTGTGAACCACACTTTATATTCACAGAAGACAATTTATTGAAACAAGAAGAAAAAGAAACCAAAATGGGTACTTTACCTTTTTACAAAGATTTCCCACTGAGACACTGAGTTGCTATCTACTCTAATGTTTCTCTCATCAGAATATGATATGCAAAATGTAGATAACGAAAAGTTAGCACTTTGAGTGCGAGTAAAGTGCTAGGTTTGACCGCTCTGGGGTAATTTACTGTGCAGTCGTCATGCAAGCAGATGCTCTAAACTGAGCAGAGCCACGATTAGATGTTTCATCAGTTTTTCATATTATTGAATTTAATAATCACCTGAATTTCTATTCTTTTTTAAAAAAAGCTGTAATGCAATCTTCTTACTCACTTGTTACTCAGCACAAACGCTTTGCTTTATAAACCATTCAAGATCGACTCTTTTGTCTAGTGAACATTTTGTTGGTGAATTAAAGAATTAAACTAAAACAAGTGTCACCCACGCTCCGAGACACTAAAAGATCCTATATTTATGCGATGTATGCAGTCTGCTGTGCCCTGCAGTGCAGTGTTCTACATGAGAGTAATTTCCTGTGAGTTGATGTCCAAATTACCCCCCCACCTGCCTACCCACACACCAAGTCCTTATCCTGTGCCTTTCTGCCACTCCTATCAAAGTTACTGATTTGATAAGAAAAAAAAAAGTTATCTGGTGATTGAGAAAACCCAAGGAGCTGCCTATATACTTGAACTGTGGCATCGTCAGGACAAGCTGAAACTCACACCCACTTATGTACACCAATCCAAGCTGCTTGGTACAGTGACATCTGTGACTGCATCAATAACATTCTCCTGCACTGAATACACCAACACTTTCTGCTCCACTGAGACAGCAGATGGATGCATCTTGGAGGAGAGGAAACACTTTGATGGTTTTCTCTGCGGGTAACTGTTTCATAGTATGTGTGAGTAGGAGAGAGCGAGAGAGAGAGAGGAAGAACATAACATATAAATATAGAAAATATAACATCTCATTGGCAATGGGACATAAGGAGCAGGTCCTTTGGCTACTATGAGTACAATTTCAAGACTGAGGTCTTCATGGTGTTTTGTCACGCTATTTACTCTAATTACAACTTTAAATTACACTATTAATAAATAAACTACCACTGGCTGTGACATCTAAATTTGATGTGTCGCTAACAAGCGATAATTACTACTCGCTGTAATAACTGAACTTTATTACAGCTGGGACTGAAGCCATAATATGCATGTAATTATTTATGCAAATTGTACTTTAATTACTGAAGCTTACATACAGTATAATCCATAAAAGTGTCTACAATAAATGGATATTTTAAAAAAAATATAGGAGAATGTTATTTTTCTGAAAATGTAAGATGGAAACATCTTAACAACAAGTTTCACTTCCTTTGGAGCGAGATTGGGCTTCTGTTTTGAATTCAAGGCACAGTGTTTGTCAAATTATGATTAGGAGCGCCACCAGCAGAGAATGTTAATACCCAATTTCACTCCACATAGTTGTTATTTGTTACCTCACATGCATACCAATAATAAATAATTATCCATGACATTACAGCCTGCAGCTAATTCAGCTGAAAGGCTTCACTTTCTTATCAAAATATTAACCTTATAAGTCCAAATCGTTTCATTGTACATGTCAGTCCCTTTGGCCTGAAACGAGCCCTGATCTCATCGAGCGATGAACTGCTATGATGTCAAAAGCTCTATCCACTGAGTACAGAAATATGTTTTGTGGCTATTCAATGGGGGAAAAAAAAGAATGTTGTTCTCATAAAGATACTTTGATCATAGTACAGTACATCTTCCAACAAATTGATGCATTCTCACAAACATAACATGAATCCATTAGAAATATGTACGAGCGCCTTTTTGACGCCATGTTGCCCTGCCATGTTGAATACAATGGATAAGACTGACATCACACCAGTTAACTGTGGCAAAAGCAACAGTGCTTACTGGCTAAAAAGTTCAAGATATCCTCAACACGTCAGTATCGCTGTCATTGGACAGAAGTGAGCTTCTCTGAGTCATCGACTCGTATTGGACTCTTTTGATAAACTATTGCAGCTTCCTGCAGAGTAAATGGACATGGACACATATTGACAGCTGGGGTAAACAGCAGACTGACAGCATTCATTACAAATGAATGCTGCTGTGGAGTGAACCACTGCACTTAATTTGTGGTCAGTCACCTCCTCTACTGGACCCTCAGTCTTTCTTTGGTCAAGTCTTGTATTCAAGCACCAGCCATGGTGGTCGCGTGTCTTCACCAAAGTGCACATTGTTGGAAGCTTCCAGAAGAGTTAATCCTAGTTAGTACTTGAAAGTAATCTTTTCTGCAGAAAAGCTGTGCTCCTGATGAGTCCCTCGGTCATTCCTTGCTCAGTTCGTCCGTGAAATAACAAGAGTCCTTAAACCAAGGAACAAAGCACCAACCACAGGGAAGCTGCATGGATGCACACCTGCACTGTGCCATGCAAAACCTCCCATTCTCACCCTGGATCTTTTCTGAGAATACCAGGAATATGAAACTTTGTGAGGCACAGCAGGTGCACAGAAAACTTGCTGGTGACATATCATGATGTTTTTATCAGGGGAGTTAACACACAAGAGCCCAACATTGAAATCAACTGAACTGCACAACAGTAAGAATAAATAACCAGAACAAATACAGAGAAATGTGTTTGGTTAGACAACAGGGTTTTTTTGTTGGGTTTTTTTTTTTGTGTTATTCTTCATAAGCTACATTGACTGCCATGGTTGTTATTATTCCATTTATTCCATTATTCCATTATGCTCCAGCAGATGGTGAGCTGAAAATTAACAATAAATCACATGATAATATAAATGAGAGTGACTGTAGGGGTCCATTGGTAATGTATCCCGAGTCTCTGTTCCATTTGCTAACCTGTGGTAATTTTTTGTGATTTTTTTTTTTTTTTAACTGCTAACATAATTACATTAGGGATCAAAGCACTCCATGCTTAATTATTTCTACTGTATTTTCTCCTGAATCATTGTTGTTCTTCCAGAAAGGTGAACATCGACACCAACAGTTCAAAACAAAAGTCTGTCTGTTCTCACAGCTGCTGGTACTCTAAAAAAAATAAGCAATAGAAATAAAGGAAAGTAAAACAACATAAATGTGGGAAAAAAAAACTTTGAGAATGAGAAACGTTAAAAAGAAAGTACAACCTCTGTCAAAAACAAAGCAAAAACAATCTGTACCATAGTAGGTTTTTAGGTAGACACAACCTCAGACGAATACACGACAGAATACATTATGTCATCATTTATTTACCAAAACTAAACTTACCAAAATGAAGAAGCTGTGTGCCCATGGTTTATGGGTATTGAAGTGTCACTGAAAAGACGCGTCAGTAGGAGGAAACGTAAACTTCTTCAGTGGGAGGCATATTGGATATATCATGAACAAACTGTGTGTCCTGGCTAGATTAAATAGAATGACATATGTCATCACATGCAGTTGTACTCAGTTTGCCTTTCTCACCATTGATTCAAAGCTGTCTATATAATTGATTTCTGTGCTTCAGTGCAACGATTTGGTGGATAACGATTTTTTTTTAAATTCACATTCAGTTTTTTTATTTCATGATTATTTTGATGAGGTAGTTTATTCAAGTGTTTTGTTTGTTTTTGTCAGCAAATGTGTTGCAGACAGTGTTGGCGGTGTGCGTTGTTTTGTACACGCTTCAGTGATTTATGTGATTCGGTGATTGCATGTTGATGAACTATGGATTGATGCCACCTGTGTCTGTTAGGCATTGAGGTCCCAGTGGCGTTTTAAGGACGGCTGCACCCACATGTCTTTGAAATGCTGAGGAAAGTCTTCTGCTGAAATGACTCTTCTTTTTTTTCTAACTGCGTTGTAATGTTAAGTAAGCTGAAGTTGTCATTCGTAGGTTTAAAAACTGAGCACATCCCGATGATTTAAAAGCTCGCAGAACTGCTTTTAGCTACGATAACTGGAAGTAACTTAAAGTAGTCGTTTTCTAGGGAGTTTTAGAAATTTTGTGTGCTTGGTGTGCTTTCTTTTTCCCATTAGTGATCCATTAGTTCCCTGCAGTGTAGGGTGGTTTTACCCACTGGTTGTTCCTTTTCCCTACATATTCTTATTTCATAAATAGCTTTTGATCTTATTGCTAACCAGGGAAACACTGATTAGCAGTTATCATCATAAATAATCACATAATGTTGTTTTTTTATTAATAATTTCTTCTTCTTCTCTTATTTTTTACCCACTCACACTCTCACACCTTACGACTTCACACGCTGGAGACGACCTCTAATTGGAATACATTCAGAATATGGTTGGTGATTCATAGAATGCGATTTATTTTTGTGTCACAATGTTCCTGAGTCAGTCTAAGTCACTGGAGATTTACAGGATGGATGAACCTTTCTGGTCACTAAGGCATAGTAGCTTATTCAAGAGTTTTTCAAGCTTTTATATAATTGTAAAAGTTATAATAAATCACCCTGAATCATCTGGGATACAGCCAATAGACCTTTCATCTTAACCATGACAAATGCGGTGTCTGTTTCGCTTTTCCTTCACCCCCAGCAGAAAGATTCCTTCCCTGAGCCTTGTTTTGCTAAAGGTTACCTTTTAAAATATATGCTTTTCCCACACATGCCAGTTCATTGCTCTTATGGTGCCAGTGGCTTTCTCTCTGCACTACTGTGACTTGTTTATGAACACACATACGCACTGAGCAAGTTTTTTCTGCACATATTATATCGCCTTTTGTTGCTGTCATACATTTCAAACTTGGATTCATTACTAAATGACCTTCTAGCTGGTGTTGCTCAAGACCTTTAGCCTCATTTTAGAAGTAGAGTGAAGACAACTGCTGCAGTTTGTAGCATCTAATTGTCATTCTGGGGTGTGTTATTATTGCTGTTTTGTCGAAGTTGCTGGCATTGCAGAAATTTCACAGGGATGTGGTAATGGTGCTGTACTGAATGCAAGAGCACATGGTTCTGAAAAGGTTGATAAGAAAGTTAAAGGGGGGGCACACGTTGGTGACCACAGGGAGATCCACAGTCCATGTCAGTGTTTTGCTTTACTTTCATTCAGTGTTTCTGCTTGAAAGGACCAGTTTGATCAAAATAAATGTGTTATTTCATTTAAGCGATTTAGATTTCTATTTCCCCTCATTTTCTTGCCCTTCTGTGCACATGCTAGGGCACCCAACTTCTTAACTATTGTCTTTAAAAGGTGCTTTAGGTATTACATACAGCAACGTTACGTTTTACAGTGATGATGAGGGTGCAGGGTTCACATCTATACATAGAGCATGTTTCATGTATTTAAAAAAATTGTTTGTTTTTGTTCATTGTTAATTTTGCTGCAGTTGATGGGAATTAGATCTGTTAGATTAATGACTTAATCTTTTGATATCTAATGTTACCTTTAATAAATTCCTGTAGCCTAAGATGGGATCCTGAAAAAACACAAGCCTCACCAGTAACCTCTGAGACAATATTTCAACTTAATGTCAAACTCATATTACCTCTCACTGATATGAGAACCATATGTCTAAAATTATTTTTTTCTTAGTGGATTACTTGCTTCCGTATCAGGTATCGTGTTTTTTGTAATCCTTAGCACCAGTCTCACGTTACTTTGCTCCATTTAGTAAATCTGAACCATGCAGACATAGAAACACAAATTATAAATGATTGCATCTTTTAGAATCCTAAACTAAAGATTTTTTTTGTATTTTTTTATTTGACTTTTTTGTTTTGTTTTTTACTGTAATCGTTGCCTGTCCTATGTCTTGCACGTCCTGACTACATCTCAGGGAGTGCGTCAAAATTCCAACTTCAGTATCAGTGAATAGGGAAACCATAAAGGTGTAAAGCATATATTCTGAAGATTTCTATTAAAAGGATAGAAAACCAGACTGAAAACAAAAATATTATGTGCTGTTCTTGACAGCAGAACTGAGTGTCAACCCTGAAAATGTCAACCTTGTTTTTAGGCGAATCGCTGTTGAAGTGATGAATGTGCTCTCTGCTCACAATTTTAACTCCTTGACATTTGACTCTTTCTGATAGAAAAGGTTTATGGATGAATCATTTGTGAGAAAACAATCTTCAAACCGAATGTACTTATTAAGCACTAATGAATTTATTTGATTTTGCAATGTGATAAATTGGGGCGTGCATTTTTTTCACTTCAAACACTGACACATCTGTGTGGAGGAGTTTACTGTACATGTGTGCATATGAAAAAAGGCTCTTTAATAGAAGATGAAAGAGGCCTCTGAATCAAAAAATGCATTATTGCGGATGACCAAGCAAATGCATAGCTTTCTCCACAAGTTACCATTACATGCCCTGCCTGAGCACAACAGGTTATGGTTTCCTACATGAGAACAGAAGTCAACTTGAGCACTGTGCTGACTGTTATGTCACTATATTTTTGGGGAAAAAATCAAGTTGAAAAAAAGAACAATAATGATACCGCTCTATTTTATGGATTCGTGTCCCTTTGCCTGAGTTGTGTGTTTGTAGAGCGCACACTTTATCTTCAGCTAAAGTTTAAACAGCAACAGCTGTGCAATTTTTTTTTTATAGCACCTACTCTACGAGGGACAGTTTGAAAAATGACTGCCATTTACAGATGCTCTATTCCTGATCTGCCAATTCAGTATTGTTGTTTTTTAATCTTTAGTAGAGCTAACAAATGTCTGCTAAGAGCTAAGTGACAAAAAGACAAAAAAATATGATGTGCCCTTTTAACGTAAAACTAATTCTCATTTCAGGGATACAATGCTGCTACATAATTGACCCCAGTGTTTACACTGAAAAGTGATTATTCAACTGAAGGAGTTAAGAATTGATGTAACTAATCTGCTTTTGATGGGGTTTTTTTTTTCCCAAAAGCATGATCAGTTTTTTATAGTCATTACCCACCTGTAACCTAAAATGAAATCCCGTGCAGTGTGGCGTCCTACCCTCTGCAGCAACTGTTTGTCTCTGCTCAGCTACAAAGAGGAGAAAGTGTCTCAGTAAGCAGCCCCTTACAGTAAAGCCTCACAGAGACACAAATTTACAAATTACTTTTGGATCTTCTTTTTCAGACCACTTAAACTCGTGTGTAAACCGTAAACTGATGGTTGGTGGACCCTAAAATTAAGTGAGGTTCAATTATTATTTATGCTATTAAATTATTCATTTATTTATTGTAAGTCTAAATGTATTTTTGTTGTATGTTTGCCATTCCTTTAACATTAACTATGAATGACTTGATGAATTGAATTGAAAAGTTAAAGGAATAACATCATATACATTTAAGATAGGATAGCCAAACATTCCTGAATGGAGACTTCAGCAATAGCAAAGATTGCAGTAGAAGTAACATCATTTATTTGTTTCACAACATCTCTGTACTTACAGGGTCGATTACTGTGATCGATTACTCCATTGAAAACCAATCTGATCTAAAGGATAAGATTGGTTTTCAATGGAAAACCAATTTAGATGTGCAGTTTGTATATCCAGAAACTTTCTGCGATATTTAAAAATCATTGTGAGAAAACAAGTTCTATTGATGCATCCATACTTTATTATTTTGTGATGACATTTGACTTTTTTTCACTTATTTCAGCAAGACAATGCAACATTCCATCCTGCACATGATCCAAAAGCGAGGCTCCATCTTTGCTTTTTCTCCAGAGCAATTTCTGAAAATTAATTGAATGGCAACCCTCTCTCGACCCTCTCTCGCTCTCTCCACGCCTCTCCTCCCCCCTCTTTACACCACTAGCTTTATATAAGCTGCCTGTCTTCAAACTGACACTTATTTGGCGGCAAAAAGATTCCACGTTCCACCCACTTCTTTATCTTTCTCACTTACAGAATCAGCCATTCACCCGGTTGATTCATAGTCAGCATGAGTGACAGGCCAAAGATTCACAATAAAAATTGTTTTTCACTCAGGGGTCTGCTTGAACGTGGATAAAAATGGGGATTGAATGGTTTATCCTCTACACAACACCC
>VURO01022081.1:0-14075 GCA_015108175.1 Pelvicachromis taeniatus
TATAGATTCTGTAGTTTTAGTTTAATGATCACACATGTGATACACTTTATGTAAAGAGCTACAGGTCACATATTTTGCATCCAGCTGTGTTCTGTATTACTTCTGTATTGGCTGATAGTTTATGACACTGTTTTTATTTTTGTATCAACATTTGTGTGTGAAACCTGTAAGCATTGTTATGATGTTTTTGTGATTGGCATCTTAAAAATACAGTGCGTTCTGGATCTACCCTGTGTGTTGTCATTTATTTTTTTTGTTACAATGTATGTTGTTAATAGGTTGTAAGGTATAAATAGAGTCCCCACTTTAGATGAGCTCACTCAAAATACTTTTTTTGTTTGTAACTTCCTAAATAAGTCTATTAGGGTATTTATGAGTATTAATAGATAATCTATTGAAAAAGAAGTTGGTCCATAGTGAGTTACAGCTTTGGCAGCCTTTAAGTGACAGTTATAAATGTATTGTAAGACATCTGTTAAGATATAGCAGCTGACTCATGTAACCCTGATATTCAGTGTTTATAAAACATCTAGTATGAAACTAGTATGTGTAGTACATGTAGAGTTTATAGTATTATATAGGGTATGTTAACCATCTACTTACCTTTTACCAATGATTTTGTATACCATTGAACATACTGACTGGTTTGTAACTGATGCTGAGTAGTGTTTATAAATGATTAATCAATGGGTTTTAGAACATGAAAACATAATTAATGAAAAGTGTTATACATTAGCTTATTCATCATGAATAAAGTGTTTAAAGCAGTGCTTGTAAACTATTAACTCATTATGAGAAATACTTTGCAGATGCTGTAGAGATAATTAAGTAACCATTAACTAATGCTTAACAGATGATTAATTAACGCTTAATAGTGTGAACTTCTTATAAAGTGTTTATAAACTTATCATGTATTTTTTCTTCTTTTCTTATAAGATGTTTTATTTATGTAATTGTATCTAGATATATACGATCTATAATTATGTAGGTCAATAGTGAATGGTATTTATTATTTATTTATGTGAACACTTTGTGTTATGTTTAAATCAAGTTCATTTGTTTTAAAACAGCACAAAATTACATCTCTAATGTGTTTTTGCTGCCTGCTTTTGACCTGAAGCTACGCACACACTGGAAGTGATTCACTCGTCACATATCACTTTGAAGCTTGTTACGTGGGTTGTATTCAGTGGTTGAGAGGAGGCGGCAGAAACACTTACAAGTACAGTCAAAAACCCACGATGACACTGGTACTGGGAATTCCACAGTGCTTGTCCTTTAATAAACACACTCTTCACCAACCTTCAAGGCCCGCTGAGCGGCTGCTATCTTATCATACATGAAGCGAGCAGTGTTCATACAACCCATAACGTTACTTTGAGTTAGAGAGGTAAAGATATGAGGTCCATCTCAGTCCATACATCCATGTGCGAGCACATTTCCCCCACACTCTACAGAGGGCAGTGGCGCACACTTGTGATGTCACTAAACAATAACTTAGGTTGTCTTAAAGAGACACCAAACAGTTGTGACTGTTACAAGCTGGTAGTTGCTTGCAGATGTTCCACACTCCAGTTGTCTAGGTAACCCACTAATATATTTACTACCAGGGCATATGTCAGTCAGTGGTTGTCACTTGCATCACTGGATGCTGGGTCCTATTGCCAGCAGTTATTTTCACCATAATCACTTTAAGTTACAGAATAAACTAGATATGATATTTGATCACCATGTTGCTTCCGGTGTGTATGCAGCTTTAGTCGAGGACAGAAAATTGACAATACAATTAGTGGATTTTGAATTAAGCTGAGGTGCCTATTTCAGATTGTATTGACTTTCAGATATAACAGCAAAACATCTAACAAAATCTTATTATAAAATAAAATATTGTATATAATATATCTAGTAAAATATTTGCAGTTCAAGACATATGTTAGACCACTCCACCTGCAAACCAAGTCTATGTATATTATATAATCTATATTATAAATAAATGATAATGTGCTGTGCAGTATTTACCCTTAATAAAAGAAAATGTGGATATTATAGCTAAAAATTTTAAATAACATTTGCTTGTTTTTACTAACCACATATTTGCCAAACCTTATGCACAAGACCTCTTTATGCCCATATGAGTGCACACATAAAAGGTAGCCAGAGACATATTACAAAAGGGAAAGGATCGTGGTGTTTTGAGCTTTGATTTGTGACTCACTTCCAGCACATTCACTGCATTTACTGCTTAGAAACTGCATCTTTTTAAGCATTCACAAACACACACACACACACAGATACCAAGCTAATCTATTCCTGATGAATAGTAATACTGAGGTCAAGTCCTCATCAGCTTGTTAAATCTCACTCTGAAACATGTTTAGCATTTAAACACCTTATGATAATTAGGCTAACCGGTGTAAACAGCCAATTCTGACTGATCTGTATTTTTACCATTTTGAATTTGTGTAGCTGAAAATAAAGAGTGCATGTTACATTCTGTGCTCTTCTAAAATAACAGCTATACAAAACAAGTGTGCTTCCAGCAAAGAAAGAAAGAAATCAATTATATGTAATTAAAGATTTAAAAGGGAAACAATACATAATAAAACATAATTACCTGTGTGAGTGAAAAAAAAGACCTTGGCTGTATGCTTAAACTTTACCGTACATACATATCCATATACATTTGTGTACTAATATCAATAAACAATGTCAAAATGGAGTTGGCATGACAATGCTATAGCAACTTTTTATTTGACTTCTATATGTGTTGATTAGGCATTTGTCTTGGGTCAGCCATGAAGGAATTATTTAAATACTTTAAACCTTTTCTTCTTCATCATCATCTGTCAAATAAGCCCTCTACATGTTATCCTTTACTACATCTGTCAGCCATCTCTGTGATTTTCTTCTGGTCCAATATATCCACTATCCTGCGTCTTGTCCAAGGGCCATTTCAACCTTGCTTCTCTAACTTTGTCTCCAAACTATTCAACCTGAGTCGTCCTTCTGATATACTCACTTCTAATCTTATCCATTCTGGTCACTCCCAATAAAACTTTTATCATTTTCCATTTTGTCACCTCTGCCTCCTGCGTTTTGTCAAATCTGCCTTCTGCAAACCATGCATCATAGCAAGTCTCACTAGCATCTTGTAAACCTTCCCTCTCACTCTTGCTACCATCCTTCTGTCACAAATCATCCCTGACACTCATCTCCACCTACTCCACCCTGCTGGCACTTTCTTCTTTACCACTCCTGTGCACTATTGCTTTGCATGGTTGACCCCAAGTGTTTAAACTCATCTACCTTCGCTTCTTCTGCTCCTTGCATCTTCACCTTTCCATCTGGCTCACTGTGATTCACACACATGTAATCTATCTTTGTTCAAAACACTTTCATTCGGCTAGTTGCCAGTGTATATCTCAAGTCCTGCAGGCTCTCTCATACCAGCTTCCTACACTCACTACAGCTCACGCCGTCATCTAGGATTATCATAATGTCATATATAGTGCCTTTCTTTCATGGCAAAAACAAACTTATAAAGTATAACTATAGTCATGGGAGTTAATGATGATTGTATTGTCTGACAATGTCTATAACCAAAAACACCATCAGTGATGCATGTCACAGAAAAGTAAATACCATATTTTGTATGTGTAAAATCTGGAAATGTTCATTTATTACTCAGAGCTGTGGCTCTGAGAATGTATGTAAGCAAAAAGTGTTTCAACCCAGCAATATGGACATGTGTAATGATTCTCAAATTCACCATTTAACTTGTACCATAGTGTGTTAAAGCACAACAATGACTCATGAGAATGTCAACAATTTTACAGATATTTAGTTACAAACCATGTGTACCATATTTTTGACCTGATAGTGTTAATACTTAATGAAGGGGATTCGGTATTAAGGGGAATAAAAATGACTGTGCTGAATGTAACTGTAATTAATCCAATATATATCAAAGTATTTCACAAAAATGTCAGTGTCCTGGAAGTAAGAGTCATGTCAGAGTCATTAGGATGGTGTCATTGTGTAAATATTAATTCCACTACCAAATCTGTACCAAACCTCTACCAAATGTGCATTTCACTGATGTATGATTACAACAGTTGAACAGCCATGTACACATTTCTGTACTTGTACATTATGTGTAATGTTAGACAGGAAACAATTTTATATTTTGGGAACACTGTGTTTATTTATGGAACAAAAAGCATCTGCATAATGTAAAGCAAATACTTTGTTTATGGTTAAGAATTAAAAAATATTATTTTATCTAAAGATGGCACAAGCTTCCTGTTTTTGCACACATTGCTATAATCTTTTTGTGAACATACTTTTCTCTACTTAATTACTATACTTTTATCTATTTTGCCATGTGCAAGGAATTAACGTTCACCTTAAAATGATTTAGTGCAAAACTTATTTTAACACACGCAGATTTAATCTGCCCCCAAAATAAATTTTTACCACAACACTTTGTAGTTAACTTTCTGGGGTTAGGGTGTGCCAAGTTGACATGAGAGTCTGCACATGTCATTGCGGGAAATTTGTGTCTCCATACTAAAATATACACTTCAGTAGGCACTAATAGATACAGTGATTGTCCCTCAGTCTGCACCTATGACCTTCATATTGACTTGATAGGTGGAACTTACATTTGATATCTATAAATATGTCAGCTGGATTATCCCCATCACTGTCACTGCTATGATATGCGTGTGCATATGTAAGAAAATGTCACTGAATATGAGTTACTGAGTGTATGTGTGTTCATTTTGTAGTAGGCTTGTATGAGTGTTTGTGTGCATATAGTATTTTGAAAAAATATGAGTATAGTTTTCTTTTTTCATCTAGCCATAATAACTGTTTGTGGTCAAGTTATGTGAAAATATAAAAATGTTGCTCTGCCCTTTTACTGTGCAACTTATCAAGAAACGCTGCTTAGAAGTTTAAACCTAAGTCACCTCACTCTACACTGATTTCCTTATGAGCTACCTCAGTTCATAAAAATGTGTGTTAAAGCAGGAATATTGGGTCACAGCTGTTGGTGAAAGGAAGAACATGTTTTTTTGTTTGTGTGTGTTTACATGGATGGTTGGGAATGTTCATCCCCCTCACTCTTAATATTATGGTGTTTTAACGATTCTGGCAGATGTTGTTTTTGTTCGAGAATGAACTCATTTAATTGTAAGATGGTGATCTGGTGAGATTACCTACCTTTCCCTTCAAGGGCAGTTTTAATGGTGCTGTAAATCAGCCATGGTCTCACTTTGTAGGAATGAAATTGCCATCTTTCTGCTGATGGAAAAAGAGCTGACAGGTGAAGCGATTAATTAATTAGCTGTTAAGAGGTGGCGTGTGATTAAATACACAATATTCTGGACTATGTTTTTGACTAAAATTAGCCAAAACAGTTACCCAGTGATTTCAATTAGCCAAAGCCTAACCTTAGCATAAGGGGAGAGATGATAGACTGATGATGTGATAGAGACAGATCAAGAGAAAAAGATGATGACAAAGAGGATTTGGGTGGAAGTAGAACAAAAATCTCTTTTTGTGCTGTCACATTGTCCTGGCTCAGTGAGCTGAGAGGGACAGAAGATGGGACACAATAAGATTGATTGACACGGTGTAATAGGTTCTTAGTTTCACCACCTATAGGGGGTGGGGATGAGCTGGAATTTTAAAAATTAGTTCCAAAGAACTTTTACAAGAATGAAATGAGAAGAAAGTGGAAGCCTATATAATCCATATGACGTATTTAGTATAATATTCCTGCATGGCCAGGGTTGTAATTACTCCAAAGAAGGCATTGGGCGATGCTCTCACAGTTCTGTGGAAAAGTGTTGAACCACATTTATTTTGTGTATTTCAACTTCCAAGAGACAAACTTTTTTCTTTTGTTTGTTTGTTCATTTGTTTTGTTTTTACAAGAAAGTTTATCGAGAGCAATAGTTCTTCAGCCTGTAGCAATAGTTCTCCAAAGTCTTTAAAAGTTTTGCTTGCTTTCCTTTGTGTCCTAGTATCCGTTCATTTTCAGATTAATTAATTATTATTATTATTTTGTTAAGCCACTTAACACTGATCTATAAATTATTCAGCCATAAAAAGGTGCAGAATTCAGCAGATGAAGCAGCATTGTGTGGACACATTACAGATGGAGGCAGTGTGCTGGGAAAACTTGAGTTGTCTGTCAAGGTCTACTCACAGCTAGCAGTCATGTGGTGTGTGAGACGCTCTGAGGGTGCCTTAGATGCTATTCTTGGATTTTCTCTCGCTCTGACGAAGGCGATGGCATTGTTTGTGTGTTTTGACCTTTAGCAGCTGGTGATGACACCCATCCTCTCAGCCACGGTCTGATTGTATCACCAGAGGTAGCGGCCTTCTCCCAGAACTTTCAGGCAGCGACTCAGAATATTCTCAAGGTTTCCTTTCTTCTGGCAAAGGGAACGTGATAGCCAAGCAGCTCAGGTTAGGTGGGCTGGAACATCATAGACAGCCTGGACCTCAGACGTATTCTGGTGTAAGTCTTCCTGACAGAGTTCAGCCTGATTTTTCCCTCCACAGCAATCTTCCACAAAAAAGATACTAGCAAAAATGTGTCATAACTCAGCATGGTGTGCAGTGTGTCCTTAAAAAAAAACTGAGCAATCAGGACAAAAAAAAGAATTGTCAGTCCTAAAAAAAAAAACTACCTACATCACATGAAACATTTCTGAAAGTCATGTCTGTAAGAAATAGGATAACGTGACACAGGACCTGGGAGATGTCCTTCAGTTGATCTGTCTTTGTCCACTTCATCAGAAATGGTATTAGTGGAAGAGTGGGTGAAAAGAAGGCCTTTGTAAGTAAGAAAAAATGGAGAAAAAAGTCCAAAGTATGCCAAGTAACTCAAAATCTGCACTTAAAATCATTGTCAATGGGTCTTATGGAGTGATAAATGCACATTTTAACTGTACAAAGGAAAGAGGCACAATAGTAAGAGTCTGCCACCACCTGTAAAACACAAAGGGGGCTCTGTCATGGTTTGGGGTTGCATTTCAGCCAGTGGAACTTGTTATAGTTGATGAAATTGCAGAATTTAGAAGATTTTGATCCACCATGTAATATTATCTGGGAAGCATCTGATTGGCAGCAGCATAATGTTTCCACGTGATAATGATGCCAAACATTCTGCTAATACAATAAAAGTGTACCTGAATAAAAAGACACAAAATGGAATACCAGTCAGTCATAGACTGGTCTCCCCAGATCCCAAAACTCAACATAGGGATCATAGGGATCATGCTGACAGAAAACAGAACAAAATAAAACCTTTGGGATGTCCTTCAAGAAGTCTGGAGAATTATTTTGACGAGTTTTAAAAGAAATTGCAGGAAAGCTGGCATAAATTCTCAGTTGAAGAATAAAGGTGGTGATACTAAATATTGACTTTCAAGCTTGTGAATTGTACATTCGTTTTGCCTTATATATTGTATTACCATATATATGTGCAAAGTTCACTAAAATGCAGCACCTGTTTCCCATTTTCCTAACAAATTATGAAGAAATGACAGGTGACACAGTATTATATTCAAGAGCTCTTTTTCAGTGACATTTGATAAAGGCATGGTGCTAAGGTTTTGTTTTGGCACTAAAAATCACTGTTATGTGTCTAAAAATGTATTTAAATTGAAACATTTGAGCATCATTTATATAAAGAAATTTCATCCACATTCTGGTTTGTGCAGCAGAAATCAGTGACTGTATTTGAACAGGTTTTCTTACTTTATGGTCAAAAGTCATTTTATGGCTTGAACTCTCTCTACTACGGTTAAGGAAAACCTATGGAATGCATGCTGAAAGTTTATACCAACAACCTTTTCCACAAATACAGACACTTTGGCACGCACTAATATACTGTAGCTGCTAGGGGACTGCATTACATTACATTAGGCTGACAAGTTGTTTTCCTGTTGTCTGGCCTACTTCCATACATTGGCCTTTCACTGTCTTTTTATCAATTGTCTCTATCTTTTAAAAACTGCTTTTCTATTTGTCCTTTGCCAGTATCAGACCATTACTATTCAAGTGAAAGAACAATAAACATCAAGCCTGACCTCTCTGGAAAGTATAGAACGTGAGCTTCTAAAGAAACAGATTGTTCCCCCACTGAGGTCTTGAAATAATTGAATGTTTTTCTCCAGCAACCTGTTCTAAGTTGATAAAGCACTTTCCAAGGGTCTTCCAGTGCAGGTAAAAGAATGTGTAACTCCCTGAATAATGGAGTTATCTTAGTCTTATCAAGGGGGATTAAGGGACTTGAGCCTTTTGAGATATTCAGTGGGAAATTATAATGGATGTACTGTAGTGCACTTACACCCCATAGTTTCTATCCTCAACATAATACACACTGAACATCTAATTTGACAACACACACATACAAACACACAACTCTGGCTGGGATAATAGGTTGTGATAACTCCCCATCTGTGTTTGAGCTTTATTTTAGCTCATTTAGAAGCAACCTCATACTTAGAGCTTGGCTCATTAGTAGTAGTGTGGAAAGAGATTTGGCTAGATAGCAGAATGAATTTATCTAAAAGGAACGGCACGTTGGGAGTCACCTGGGAAATCATGGATTAGATAAAGCTACCTGCTTTTTTCCTTCTGGAGGAAAGTAACACATTGCCGGCAGGATTAACTGGTTGGATGAAGAACGGGTACACAGAAAAAGATAAATAATAAGTCAGATACAATGTAGGAACAAAGACAGAAAATCATTATAAAAATCAAAGCGTGAATTAAGCTACTAGGTTGTTCCTCCAAGGTGGAATACTGCACCTATTATAACCAACAACAGCAAGCTACCATAGTGACAGAGAAAACCAATAAAATAATGGAATCAATTAATTTTATTAGTTTTTCATTAGTGATTGGCTGGAGTTTCTGGGCTTGAATAAGAGTGTAATACTTTTTCATAAATCACTAACTAATAGTAGACATTAAGATACAATACATTTGATTTTTACTCGACACTTACTAACTTCTTGAAGAAACAAATCTATGAAATGCACTTGAAGTGGTTCAAATGTCAAATCCATGCATCTTCACTGATATAGTTTGGCAGCTTGGAAACCAGTAAAACTGGTGGGTTTTGGTAAGACAAAGTACAAGAACTTAATACATCAACACATCAGTTGTAGCTTGAGACAGGCCTTATTTCAGTTTCCATCAATTGTAATAGTCAGGATAAGATAGAGTAATGAAGAAGACTTTATATTACACTCACGTCTAGTGTTTGATGTTAGAGAAGCAAATTTCCCAGGTTGAATACAGATCAGGCTCCCAGGTTGTTTGTCATGTCCCTGAGTTGGGAGAGACCCAGACTTGGCGAATGTTCGATTCCCTTCTCAGTAAGGCATTGACGTCTGCAGATGGGACAGGATGCAGCTGGATTTTCAAAACCAGGTGGGGCAATGATAAAAAGATCAGACTCCAGATGGCAGACATCACCCAGAGATTCTTCAGAGTCAGGCAGCATGGTGGGAGGAGGCAGGGGATAACAGTGATGAAAAGACAGCTCTATCAGGATGAGATGCAAAGATTGCAGATTGAGCAGAGTTTTGAAAATGGCTAAAGTACCAGGAAAAGCAATGGTAAAGGGTTTGCCCTGCTATGACCTCACCTAAATGCTTGCAAGAACGTTTGGGTTATTATCACAGACACAGTCCAGCAGTGAACATGGAATTGAATCATCGGTAGATGATTCAATTCCATGTTGGAGATACAGTCACAGTCCCAGGTGATGGGAGCTGGTTGGCACTTTATTTTTTTTTTATATTTTGCTGGAACTTTAATGGTAGACAAAGTTAGCTTTGATGTTTTTTAATTATGGATCTGTTTATCAGTTTTAATTTGATATTAGCAGCTGGCCACTTAATTAGACCAAGTTTAATGTTTTGGTGGGGGTTTTGTTGTCTGTTTTTAATGTGGCGTCGTTATGTTTGCTAAGTGTCAGATGATAATCAGTGATAGGGAAGACACATTGGCATTAATATGTCCTGAACAGTATGGAAATATGGCACAGGAACAGTGCAAGAACAGGATTGGAGTATCTATTGCCACTGAATATATAGATGGGCATATATAAGCGTACATCTATATGGCTATATATACTTTTTAATTTTATTTTTTGCACACATATCCTAGTGACTGAGTAGTAGAGCTCTCTCTACTCTGCTCTAAGACTAGTTATTTATTGTTCTTTGGTTTTTGCAATAATTCTATAGTTTTATAAAACTATTATATTATTATTAGTTTTTTCTGTATTTATTCAATTACTATTTGAGTATTAAACATTAGCATATTTGCACTGCCTTTTTTAAACCATGACATTTAAAACCCTTTGTTATTAAACAACAACTCATCCCCCTTATATGGGACCACAGCATGCCAAATTCAAAAACAATGATATCTTTGTGTCTTCATACATGTTTAAAAATTGACTATTGCCAAATGAGCTTTTACTTCACTCTTTTTTTTAAAAATCACATCCAACTGCACCAAGACTTTTAATGTGTGGTTCAGGATTATGACAAACATTGCATCATTACACTGGGCTTGTGTGTAGAGCTGAATTAATTACATTATTTTCTTTTAATTGCAAACTACTAAAATATCAGTTTTTTTTGACTGTGCTATCAAGTTCCCAAGCTATAAACTGTTATCTCTGCTAACAAAACAGTTTCTGTGAAAAAGGGGGGAATGCTGTTTTAAGAGCAAGTGAAGTAACAAGTTGAAGAAAAACATTTGTGATAACCATTTCTCATTTTTGCCCTCTCAGTCAAATGAATAACTGATGACTATGGCTTCATTTCTGACAAAGTTATGAATAAAAATAATTATTTTTTTCTCTCTCCCAATGTATTCACCTCATACAGTCTTCATTCTCTCAAGGTAATTGCCTGAGGCTAAAGAAAACAGTCTCATAGAAACAAACACTTTATTTCTGCAGACAGAATTTAAGTACCTTGTGTGCAAGGAGGAATAAATGAATGTTCATTTATGATATTCCTTGCTCTTTCCTCGACATTAGACATTAATTGCCCATTAGGTTTCACAGTACTTTGTCACATATACCAAATCTTCTTATTGTGTTAAATGGCTTTTCTGTCAAATGATTTCATTCCATAAGTGAGAGCACTCAATGACCAACTGTGACTCATTCAGTCCCTGGCTGAAGCCAGAACTTTGCATACCTGAATATAACATGTATGTATATATGTATGTATGCATGTATGTATGTATGCATGCATGTGTCAACAGTCACTCGCACACACAGAGAAAACAGATGCACACAGCATCAGGTATTCATTATTGGTCCTGTGATTAATTAAAACCTGATACATTGTGACTGTTAATCACTCTGAGAGGATAAAGAACAGAACAAAAAAGAAAAAAAGGGTTGGGGGGATAAAGTCAGCAGCAGCAGAGAGATAATGAAAATGGTGAAATGAATATATTGTGTAGCTTGAGCCAAACAATCTGATGAGATAACAATGTGTTTTATGATAAATATGCTACTTGCACATGGTAAATTTGCGATAACCTGAAGACACTTTGTTTGCTTTCCTCTTGCTTTTTAACATAAATTGCTGTGGAAGATCTGTTTCTATACTTTACACAGTACAACAACATAAATCCTTATCATCACAATCTTTACTGTGTGATAAGGACAAGATATTGCTTTTGTACAATCAGATCATGCTCTCACTCCCTCGTGCCATTCTGTGTAGTTGCTTTTCCATGTTCACGCTCTTCTCTAACTTTAAAAACCAACAGTTCTTATGGTCATATAAGTCAGCACTGGTTTATACCATGTTAAGAAGATATCAAAAGGTATATGATGCAAAAAGGGCCACTCTATCACTGTTGGGTACACTAACTTCTTTTTGCCTCTTGTTGAAATAGTTCTGCAACACCTGAACAGAAATCTGCTCATTAGTAAAATTGCACATCTAGTCTCTACACCAAATGCTCCTTGTCATTTGGCCACTGGGCTCTGTGTTGCCTGGTTGCTAGGAGTTATCCTGTTTGGAAAAAAATTTAATCCTTTGAAACTCACTTGTGGCAAACATGTGAAGCACAAGTCATGTGCTGCGCGCAAGATAGTGGAAGCTCAGCAGAGGTTCTTTGCCCTGGGGTTTTATTTTAATCCTCTATAACCTGATAGAATATGAATAAATTACTGAGAATCCTGAAAGGAAGGGGAAAACTGATAAAGATCCTGAAAATCGAAATATAACTTTAACAAATGATAATTATATGCTTGTATTAGATTAAAGTTCACAGGTAATTAGGGCTACTGTAGCTCACCTGCTTGAGCAGGTGACCCATATGGCAAAAGGCTGTAGGTGGGTTTAAATTGGTCTCTGACACTATCTCTCACGCCATACTTTTAAACAGACTTTCCTCTCTTGGTCCCTAGCCTGGTTCCAATCATATCACCTTGACCGCTCCCAGTTTATTCAACTTAAATCATTCCACTCTCGTCTATTCCCAGTCACTTCTGGTGTACCCCAAGGCTCAGTCTTAGGCCCTCTTCTCTTCATAATATTCATCCTCCCTTTTGGAAATATTTTTCGCAAATTTGATCTTCACTTTCACTGTTTTGCTGATAACACCCAGTTACAGTGTCATCATTTCTACAAAGTATTGACTCAGGGGGCTGAATAATTACGCGCACCCCACTTTTCAGTTATTTATTTGTAAAAAATGTTTGGAATCATGTATGACTTTTGTTCCACTTCTCACATGTCCACCACTTTGTATTGGTCTGGCACGTGGAATTCCAATAAAATTGATTCATGTTTGTGGCTGTAATGTGACAAAATGTGGAAAAGTTCAAGGGGGCCCAATACTTTTGCAAGCCACTGTATATCTCTCCTGCAGGCCTGATTCCTCCCTCCCACCTTCTTCTCTTACAGAATGCCTATCTGAATTAAAATCCTGGTTCAGCTCTAATTTTCTAAAGCTTAATGAGGATAAAACTGAAATCCTCCTTATTGGCACTAAATCCAACCTTTTGAAGGCAAATCATTTCTCACTCACAATTGAAGGCAACACGGTGGTTAGCACTGATGCCTCACAGCAAGAAGGTCCTGAGTTCAATTCCACCGTCAGGCAGGGGGCTGAGTTTGCATGTTCTCCCCGTGTTTGCGTGGGTTCTCCTCGGGTACTCCGGCTTCCTCCCACAGTCCAAAGACATTAAGTTAGTGGGGATAGGTTAATTGGAAACTCTAAATTGCCCATAGGTGTGCTGCTCTGCTCCCAGGCTGTGGAACTCTCTACCCCCACATATAAGAAACATTGGTTCTCTCCCCCCGTTTAAATCCCAACTCAAAACCCATCTGTTCAAATCTGCATATTCAATGTCAACCTATTGTTTGTTGATTTTATCTTGTGTTTTTTGTTTTTATTGTTCTTCATTTTCTATTATGTGTTTGATTCTATTGACAGGGAGGAACACTGGTTTGAGTGGGGAGTCAAGGAGGCCATTTACGTGAAAAGGGAACAACCTTCTCTGAACTGAGGAGGGGGCCTAAGGGTACATCTTTCACCATCTTACAACACTATGATTGCAGCCATTCCCCAATTCTCTATGAATGGTACGCATGGCCAGTGATCAGTGGTCTTTGATGGTCTTTGATCAGTGGTCCTTGATCAATGGTCATGACAAATTTAATATTAATGATCAAGTAACTGACCTTCCAGCCCATTGTTCCTTCAGTGGAGCTAGTTTCAGTTATTATGTAAATGTACTGTTTATAAGGTTGGGGAAACCTGCAGTCAGCTGAGACTGAAGAAGTCATTTGGATGAGAGATGAAACGTTTCTCCCACTGAAAACGCTACGTCCAGATGAACACAATCAACCTTTTGGGATTTACTTACCTGGATGATTGAGCATACATCAAGACATATGTGATTAGTTGTTAGTCAGAATGCATAGATTTGGAAGGAGCTGTCAAATTACACAGGAAAAATCAAATCTAAAAGGAAAGTGATGTGGCTCAGGAGGTAGTGC
>VURO01022084.1:0-11667 GCA_015108175.1 Pelvicachromis taeniatus
AGTGGATACTGAACACAGGTCGAAAGGGTCAACACACTTGGGAAAGTCCAGTCTCCTTGAGACTTCCACGAAATTCAATTTGATTTATATAGCGCCAAATCACAACAACAGTCGCCTCAAGGCGCTTTACGTTGTAAGGTAGACCCTACAATAATACATACAGTGAAAACCCAACAATCATATGACCCCCTATGAGCAAGCACTTTGGCGACAGTGGGAAGGAAAAACTCCCTTTTAACAGGAAGAAACCTCCGGCAGAACCAGGCTCAGGGAGGGGCGGGGCCATCTGCTCCGACCGGTTGGGGTGAAAGAAGGAAGACAGGATAGAGACATGCTGTGGAAGAGAGCCAGAGATTAATAACAAGTATGGTTGAATGCAGGGAGATCTATTAACACATGGTGAATGAGAAAGGTGACTGAAAAGGAAAAACTCAATAAATCAAGGGGGTCCCCCAGCAGTCTGAGCAGCATAACTAAGGGAGGATTCAGGGTCACATGATCCAGCCCTAACTATATGCTTTAGCAAAAAGGAACGTTTTAAGCCTAATCTTAAAAGTAGAGATAGTGTCTGTCTCCCGAATCCAAACTGGAAGCTGGTTCCATAGAAGAGGGCCCTGAAAACTGAAGGCTCTGCCTCCCATTCTACTTTTAAATACTCTAGGAACAACAAGTAAGCCAGCAGTGTGAGAGCGAAGTGCTCTAATGGGGTGATATGGTACTACAAGGTCATTAAGATAAGATGGGGCCTGATTGTTTAAGACCTTGTATGTGTTTTCGTGTTTTGAATATGTTACCCTAAAGTACATTCAGCCTTTAACCATGAAGAAGTCTGAACATCTGTCTGTGTGTCTTCATCAGAATGGCTTCCTGTCCTCTCTGCCGTATCTGGGCAGCTGGTTGATGGCGTGGCTTTCCGGAGTCATGGCGGACACCCTCATCGAGCGGCGGGTGTTCAGTGTCACTGTTGTTCGCAAAATCTTCACACTTATAGGTAAATAACGATGTTTGCACACTCAGGAGGTAAAACAGGAAGTGAGTCTCTCACGTTAAAATATTGACTTTTAACAGAGTGTTGCATCCCCTTGTAATGAATCATGTGAACCTTCTGGCCCCACTTGGTTAGAAAGGAGTCAGGATTCCTGCACTGCTGATTTAATATTGATGTGAAAACACATTTACAAAAGGCAAAACGTTTTTGGGCAACACATGAGCCCTGAAAGACCTGTTTGGTGAAACAGGATGAAAACAAAATACCCAGACCTGACTGATGGAAATTTATGACCGAATCTGGTTCGTTGCAATAGTTCCAGGGTACAATCAAACATAATATTCCTGCTGAATGTCAGAGAAAAAAACAAAAACGTAAATGTCAAAGTTGTTCCTGATAACAATCCATTGTAAAATCCATTAAACGTGATTACCTCCCATATTCATGCCTGACTCTGTCTTCACGCTGGATTCCAGCTGTGATGACTCATGAAATCCTCCTATGACGTAGGATGCAGCTGAATTCACAAATAGCAGAAAGCCTTAGAGTCAGCAGCAGCAGCAGTCAGCTGATTTGTTGATATTTAGGAGTTATTTTGAGACTAATGAGTTTACTGAATCTTAGAGTTCCTCTGCCGGCAAAATCCCACTTTAAGCCCCAGCATTGGAATTACAAACATCCAGAAAGAATGAAAAACACGACACAAACTAAACTCGGCTCATTTGCAACAGCGGCAGATCAGTAATAAGATCTGAGATCAGTGACTCATCTCTGGGTCCCTCCCTGACATGAAAAACTGTGTTCATCAAAGCTTGGTGTGCAGTTTTTACATGTGACACAGGATCAGCTGCTGTTCAACACAAACAAATGCTGTCCAGGTTGAAGTTTGGGTGGCTTAATGAAGCAACGCTGCTCCCGTGTGGTTTAGTTTGCATTTGTTATTGTGATGTCAGGCCAGAACTGGAGTAAAAATGGAAGGAAACTTGAAGGTATTTCTATATCCACACCTGTTCGACTAAAGAAGATGTAAGACACTATAGGTTAGTTACAGAAACTCTACAAAAACTCTGTGTTTGCTAAATGATTCACTCATTAAACAAGTAAAGTAATATAACCAGAAATGATGCCTTCTGTATACTGACAGTATTTTGGGGGTGAGTGGGTAAAAACAGTAAAAATAACACTTCAATCAGAATAACTGCTAATTACTAGTGTGGGTCTATTCTGCTTTTCCTGGTTTTATTTTTTATATAAGATGTTTTTTTAATTGGAACACATAGCTCAATAAAATAAATACTATATAACAAAAAACTCTAAGGTAAATTTTACATAACAGAAGTACAGATCTAAATAAAAGAAGTACATGAGGTAGGACAGAATTTCTTTCTCTTCCTATATGGACGAATGAGGTTAGAATATGTGAGAGTAATCCCAGTGAAAAGCTCTGGTCTCAGACTGCTCTAAACAGACAGTTTTTGTTTAGTTTTTTTACTTTGGCTCTGTGTGATGCCATTGAGAGCTTATTTTCCTTATATTGTCAGCTCAGGCACACACTTCCACCCATCTGCTATTGAATCCTTCTGTTTGTGAGTGTCAGCCAATTGGAATGAAGCAGGCTTTAAAGTGAGAGGAGCTTGTTTCCAGGAGGAGGAACCGAGGTGTGGCATCAGGGCCTAGTATAAGCTAAACTGGGATTATTTTGGACTTTGATTCCTGCAAAGCCGTTCTAGTTGTGTCCGGTAATAAAGAGAGAGCTGGACATGAGTAGATCAGATTCTCGCTTAAAGAGCGAAAGTGACTCGGTACCGTTTTACTCTTTTATTTTCTTCTTGTTCCAACATCCGTCTCTTCTCTCCGCAGGTCTGTTGCTGCCCTCGGTTTTCCTCGTGGCTGTGACTTATGCCGGCTGCAACCACATCCTCATCGTCACCTTCCTCACACTGTCATTGACCACGGGAGGGTTCAGTGCCGCCGGAGTCTTCATCAACCAGATAGACATCGCTCCTCGGTGGGTGTCGTCGTCCATACAGCTGATTTAGTTTTTACTGCTTAACAGTTTAAACCCCAAAGACACGAAGCACATAAAAACCGCACATGTTAGGACAATCAGAGTCCACAGGTGCAATGAAGACTTGGATAAAGGAAACTGTGACAAACAAGTACTTTGTTTCCTGCTCCTGCAGGTATGCAGGATTCCTGCTGGGAATCACCAACACCTTTGGGACTATTCCAGGGGTTGTGGCACCGATCGTAACGGGATACTTTACTGAAAATGTGAGTATAAAGGCAAAATTCATCATCTCACCGAAGCACAAAGCCTTCTTAAGTACGGTTAAGCTATTTTGTGTCTTCCTAACGTGAGGAAATCTTTCATAACAGAGGCTGAAACGCCAAAGTTAATGCATGAGACTTGTTTTGAAAGCTGGAAATGTGGTTTAAATAACACCCAACCCTGGATTTGCTGGATTTGGATTCATTTATCCTAACTCTGGCAATCAGGGTAAACGGAGGTGGCTATCAATTTGCCAAAGTCAACCCAGGATTTATCAAGCTAACTATGAAAACATTCACATTAAAGTGTTGGCAGCTTCTGACCAATCACAAACACGGCGAGTGAATGATGATAAAACAAGTGAAGAGGTTAAACACGTTAAACAGACTTGCATCACTAAAACTGCTGCAGACGAATCAGACTGTATAAGGTAACATACCCACCAGTATCACAGCTCAGTATAAGCCCATAATCCTGCTTTAGTGCAGACTTGGGCTTCTGGTCAATGTTAGGAGGGTTAAAGTCGGCTGATGTCACTGGACATTTGTGTTCTCGGGTTCATGGCTGCAGCATACGTTTTTAAGACAGCCTTAGACTGGAATAGGGATGATAATAAATGTCTTCATGTTTTTATTACTTCAAAGTGGGAAATACATAGAAACTGTTATAAAATTGTTGAAAGCATTAATAATTCACTGTCAGATTCACAGTATTTAACGTTCATCATCCTCTCCTCTGGTTGACAGCACACTCTGGCCAGCTGGGCGAAAGTCTTCTGGGTCGCCGCTGGGATCAGCGCGGGCGGTGCTGTCATCTACATGATATTTGGCAGTGGCGAGCTCCAACCGTGGGCCCTCACTGCTGAGGAGCGAGACAAAACTGAGAGGGAGAGTAACAGGTCTATCTCACATTAAAGCAGAAATATTCATCAGCAGCGGAGCCTTTACTCTGGCTTTAAAGACACATATACGGTTATCTAGTTTTACAAAGTTTTCTGATTTTATAGGAATGTGTCTGGAGTTGTAATCTATAAATTCAGGTATAAATTAAGGGACTTTATGCAGTATTCACACTTCATGAGCCAATAATGAGTTAAGAGCTACAATATGCTCTTCTTGTTTACAACAAGGTGAGCTGACAGTAATTACAGAAACTATTTTACAGCTTATGAAGCATTTAAAATTTCCTGTTAGACACATTTTGAACCCCTTAAAGTCAATGGGAGGTGAGATTTCAAGGGTTAAAATGTTATCACTACTTTTAGGAAACGAATAGTTTTGGTGCAGATGACATATTTGAACATGTGCTGCCTTTAATAATCAGGAAACACGTACTCTCATAGATGAACAGCTGTAATTGTTTGTATGTGAGTTTTATTTAAAATGTTCCTGGTGATTTTTTGCACCTCTTTGATACGTATGACACTTCAGGTGAGACCAAAACAAATAACCTTTTTTTAAAAGTTTTTTTTTCTTTTTAATTTTACTTGGAACAAGGTACAATTAGGAACAAAATGCATACTTTGCACAACAGGAGGGTCATTCCACATGAAATCGACATAACTGGGGGGAAAAAAAACACTATCAGGTGATTTTTCTTTAAAGTAAAATGGCTTTAATACATTTAATGAAGCTTTTGAAACTTGTATCTTCATGCTGTGAATATTTTTTGGGTTAAAGGCCATCAGAGTACACAGGGATACGTTAAAATTTGGCGCTTTTTTAAGTCACCTTATTTTTTTACTGCATTTTTTTAGCCCTTTTACCTTCCAGGATCAGTATCATGGGCATAGCTCAACAGAAAACAACAATTTAATGTCTATGATGTAGTGGAACAGGAACAAGCATCGGTGCCCTGGATGTTTGACCTGTTTTCCTGCATTTTGGGTACACTTTCAAGCGTCATATGACCCAAGTTTTACGGGTGGCTGGTCTAAACAAATTATGTCTCATTACAGTTCTTTATTCTTTCCCTACATTTTGATACCAGGCTCATCTTCTAGCTCAGATTCCTTCTGTGTTAAAAGAGAAAAACAACGTCATGTTTTTTCTAATAGCTTCGACATGAGCGAGTTTAGGTTCTGGAGAATGTTTTTAAAGGTAAAACTGAAAGCTTTGCCTCCAGCTCAGCTCTGTCTTCACCACAACAGTCCTGTACAAAGTCTATCTCACCAATCTGTCAGCCCACCTAACGCTCCACCTTCCCATCACTCATGGATAAAATGCTGTCTTGTCTGGGGTCTCCTCTCTCCTCCAAATCAGAGTTAGTGATCTTCTATTTTCCACCAGTGAAGCACAGCCTCAAACGCTCATCCTGGTTATTTCACATTTCCTGTTCAGTTTCTGTCAGTTTCCTTTTGGGATGAGATGGCTTCAGAGACGAACATCTGGCTCCTATGAAAGTGCCTCCAGTGAAGCTTCCTCATCTACTCAATATCATCTAAATCTTAACCCACCCTACTTTGTACTTTGGGGGCCTGTAACTCAAGAAATATTCACAGTATTATAGTAGAAGTTTGCATTTTTTCATTAAAGATATAAAAGTTATTGGACATAAAAATCAGCTGATTCTGAAAGGGTCAGGTGGGAGACGCTGACTGATTTATTTATTTTTTAATGGAGTGATCCTGTTATTAGTTTGTCGCCTTTGGCTGCTTTGTTTGCAGTTTTCTGAGCACTTCTACAGACTGTTTATTAGGACCAACAGAAGCACTTTTCAATAACAGGAAGATTCAGGTTGTTTTATTCTGATAACAGTGCCAAAGACCTGTGAAACTTTACATTTTAAATTTAGAGATTTGTCACTTGTTTTTAAGAGTTAAAGCACCTTTGGATGCCAGCATTTGCAGTGTTTTCAATCGTATGGGTTTGCTTTAACATTAAAAAGCTTTGTATAAACTACAATAATTATTGTTTTTTTATAAGATCTAATAAATCTCATCATGCAGTTCATCAATGAGCACTGTGATTGTAAAGATGTGATGTGTGATGTCATGAAAATGTGTGCTTTTATTTTGAAAATATTTTTGTTTTTTACCTGGATTACCTGAAAATTTAAATGAGTGCCACGTAAAGGGACTCCTTTATCATATTTCTTAAATTTGATTGATTATAAACTGTTTATTTTACTGAGTAATAGGTGATCAGGTCATAGGGACACTAAAGATTTGTTGTTTTCTTATATTTTTCTTCTCTTGTGGTCCAAACACATGCACGTTAGATTAACTGGTGACTCTAAACTGGCTGTGGATGAGAGATGAAAAGTTTAGAGTGTACTGGGTCAGTGTGGCTTGTAAGTGTAAGTAAGATGAGAAAAGTTGCACACACATGGTTGTTCCCGCATGTTAATGTTTTGGCATCCAACAAAATATGATTTGGCCTTCCACCAAAAAAAAGTAAGAGAAGGGTTTAATTTACCCGAGCTTAAAGGCATTGTTGTTTATCACATGAACAAAAACATCATGGAAATGCATTGAATGTAACAACCAGTTGGACTTTGTGCCTTTAAGAAGCCAGGAAATATTTATCATCTCTCACCTGTTAAATCTGTTAAACTTACAATATGACAAAGGCTTTATGATGACAAAAAATTAAACTAAAAAAAGCAACTTAAAAAAACATACAAACAAAAATTAAAAATTAATAAAAAATACATAAAAATCTATGACTGTTTCTAACACAGCAGTTATTAAATAATAACATTTTCAGTAAGCTCTGGATCTCTTTTCTAAGAGAGACCCGTGTACAAAACCCCATAAAAATAAATAACGCTCATCTTGTTTTGTTTTTGTTTTTTTAATATAAAGAGACATTTATATATTCACAGCACTTTCCAGTAAGCAGTAAATGCCCCATGCACAGGCTTCTTCACTGCACACAGTTCCCCTCTACACCCACTAGATGGCACAAGAAAATACATTTCACGTTTGTGTCTGTTGTCTTCCTTACTCGTTCGGTAAACATAAACAGGCTGTGGGGGAAACATTTTAGATAACAAAATATATTTTGTTATATTAATATATTACAGCCTTGCATGTTGTGCAGTAAGTTTTATTGTTAGTATTTATCAGAAAATAAAAGAAACAAGACAGTCTTTACTTAACTCAAAGTTGTTGGGGTTTTTCTTGCTTGTTTAAATAAAACTTATTTAAAAAATTAAAACCAATTTTGAAAGAAAAAACTTTTAGTTGACTGAAATAAATGTTAAAACTAACAACAAACAATACTGTAATCTGACAAATGTAACTAAAATAAGATAATGATATTAAAAAAAAACATTTATAAACATGGGAAATGTGTTTGGTTTTGTAGTTTATACCAGTTTTGTTTAAACTACACCCTGAGAAGACTTTGGCGTATTTTATTATTACTGAGATAGGGTTTTCTACATGACTGTGTTTCATCAGTAATAAAAAGCTTTTTATGCTGTCTTTATGCCGTATGTTCAGGCTGCTGTTGTAGCTCGGTGTGTGTGTGATTCAGAGGGTGTGCCGCTGGTTTCAGCACTCCGCTGGAACTTGCATCAGATAGACCGGGGGAGTGACCCGGATGTTAATCGCGGAGCCGGTGTGGTGTCACGGGAATTATACTCCCGTATACACGTCCTCTCACCGTCTTTTGCTATTTAACGGTTGGTAATTCTAGAAAAACGTGTCTCCTTCTCTGTTAAAGCTCCAAAATGATTACAGGATGGTTACTGCTTTTTACCTTTAATCGTACATGTTGTACTGACTTTAATTTGAGAACAAAAGAATATCTGGCGCTAGCTTGCAAGCTAACACAATTTATTTTTTTTATTAGCAAAGTGAGAGGTCCTCTGTCTGCTTAAACTGGCTCATTAAGTGTTTTTTGTGTCGGAATTCACCTTATAAACCAATCGACCTGCTTGTATTTACTCTTCGTTTTAATGGTCGTAGCTTAGCAGTTGTCATTTTGCAGCTAAAGTGACCTAATTTATTTATTTGTTTTTTGTGATAATGCAGTTGTCAATTATTCCACTCTTTAGTGTAGATTAATAAAGCACCAAGACACACTGCATTAACAGTCTGTATTTTTTAAGTGTTAAATGCTCCTTTTAAAATCCAGATTCACATTAAAATTTCACAGTTTACTCACACAACTCTAAAGTCAAAAGTACGTGTGTATATGAAGCAGTGCTGCAGCTGACTGGCTCAAATGGTTCAATGCTGGTTATTTGGGAGACACCGATTATGGGAATGATTTCACCTTCATACCTGAACCTAGATGAAGATGAACTAATGAGATCATATTGATGTTAAATGATAAAAATCACACATTTTATTAGTGTTGAATGCTTTGAGGTATTTCAATAAGATGATTTAAGGCCTCAGTGAAACCAAAGTAGCAAAGGCTAGACGTTATTTTACCCTGCAGACTGTTAAATGCATGCAGTCCTCTTCTTAACACCTGGAGTGTGAAAAGAAAATGCAGATGAGAGCCAGGAAACCTAAAGGGAATGCTCTGAAAGCGTGAACGAGTGTGTGAAGGGTAGCAGCCAAAAGGAAATGTGGGCCCAGCAATGTGTTGCAAATGTGCTTTATTTGCATTAACTGTCCCCATTCCTGCGGCTCATTCAGGGTGTATTTGCATAGACTGTCTGTGCTGACATTGCAGTTCAGATTGAGTTACCTTAAACTCTCCCTGTATGCACATGAATGCCAATGACGTGGGATTTTCTGAATGTTGGCAGTGATTTTTTTTTTTTTTATTTTGGTTGTGTTTTTTTTTTTTTTCCCTGCACCCACTCTGACACACCAGTTATGTTTCTTAAAAAACTGGCTCACAAAGAAAACTGATGTACCAGGACTGAGTGGATGCTGCTGCCACCCACTTTTAAATCATCATCAGTGTCTTTTCTGCGTGAGATCTTCGCTACACTCTATACCCAAGGGTTTGTGGGCATGTTTGTTCTGGAGGGTACAAAGCACAATACAACATTAGATTAATACAAGGGTGCCAGTTGTGTTGAAATGTAATTGTCTCAATAACATTTATTGCTGTTCCTGGTGAGGTGATGCTCGACCTATGGAATGTTTTTTAAGGTTCCACTCATTTCCTAAGATCTATTTTACAAATAGGTGGGTTTTTTTTTTTAAATGTTGACACCATGCCAGATGTGTTTCTTTCCTATAATAAATAAGTCAGCAAATATAATCTAAATACTGAATTCCTGTGGAACAATACTCCTGAAACTATCACTTAAAGACTATTAATACATCACAAAGCTGATGCATGTAGCTGCTATCTAGCCAAACAAACATATACAACCGTCACACAGGTTTCAATGTCTGTGCCTGCTTCTCTCTTCTCTCATGTCATGACGCCCCAGATGAACAGAGACAGACTGTGAGTGATACCAGAAACTGACTTCATTGTGAAACTCTTGTTAGTGAGAATTGTTATTTTCACAATTCAGTTCAAGTATATTTAGTTATGAATCAAACATCTTCAACAATTCACAGGAAAATATTTCACTCTATAAAGTGTTGGCTATTAGTGACCCTACATATTAATGCAAATTATGATAAATGCTATAAAAACTTAATTTATGATGTTAACATCAGCTATAACACATTTACGAAGTACAATCTGGACAATGATAAAGCATATAATCTGTATAAAATTACAATTTCCAAAAAAATAAAGGAGAACTGTAAAATTAACGAGTTCAGAAAACAAAACTCAATACTACTATAAAATAAAAATATATAACACCCTGTATGTACTACTATAAAGTGGCTGCAAAAAGTAGAATAGCTCAGTAAAATGATATACATTTATTTTAAACAATCACAATAAACTAGTTTAGTCAAATATTCAACGGTCTAACCTGCATAAGTGCAACGTTTCGATTTTTTTTATTGCGAAGTGTCAGTTACTCACCATGTACAAGCTAGTGGTTTAAGAAAACAATCAGCAGATATGAAGAACAGCAGCTACTTTCAGTTTTAATACTTTATTTAAATGTACTATCTACCATTCACAAAACCTGCATTTAAAAAAACACGTGATGACAAAATGACCTTTTATTTATTTTTACAGTGATAAGAATATCTACGTTTATATCTAACGTCTCTCCCGCTGAAAACGCTACATCCAGATGTACAGAATCAGCTTTTGGGGAGTGATAAGAATAGTTTAATATCAGTGTTTACTGTACAGTAGTACCGTCTGATGTCCCGTGTTGCCCTAGGACCATCAGTAAACTTTATTTCTATTTTATGTTACCAACCCTTCCTAAATATGATTATCAAAGCACTGGACACATAAGAGAGGTCAACTGCTGCAGTAATATCTGAGAAAATAAAAACAATAATGTTACCCAAGTCTGCACTCATAATAAAATCATTCCTTTCTCTCCATATCAATAAAGCTGTTCCCATATTGTTGTTTTTCTAAACCCAGACTGGACTTTATCAGATATGTTAATGCCTTTGACTGCTTTTGAATACAAAGGGTCCATCTTTTAATGACTTTCTGGATGAAAAGCAGCCATAAATCTGATAAATGCCATCATTATTTTAGTTCAACATGGGAGCCAGTCTCATGGTGATCCTTTTATCCACCACAGCTTCATCTTAAGTGGCCTTTGTCTCTTCTTTCACTGCAACTATAACATCACAATAGACACTTACACCAAATACACAAGAGCCTTGAAATTGAATACTTCCTTCGTAAATATAACCACTTATTGGAGGGTAAATTTGAAAGAAACAAACATAATTCACATTAAAGTCAATTTTAAAAATGTGATTTCAAGTAAGATAAAAAAAGGGAGGTTTTTCAAATTACAATGTATTTACTGTGGGAGGTAAATTACTCAAATAAAAATGCTTTTAATAAAACATTGATTGAGACATACTATTAAATCATATCACCAGTTAAATATTCGCAGTTATGGGCATTAATCTATGTAGATGTAATATTTGAGTGTCAAATACTTTTGGAACATCAGAGCCTTTTCAAACCGATGGTGAGGATTTTGTTAGTTAAGGCATTTTAATTTGGATACAAAACAAGACAAGGAGACAAAAGCATGCATATCTAATTACAGTTAGGGTTTTTCCAGTAAAATTCAGACATTTGGGGGTGGGGGATGCTACAGACGTCAGCACAATTGGTCACACGTTTAGTTAAGTCACAGAGGCTGCGATGACAAAAGGATCTGAGCATTTATCTGTCATTTCTGGCCCTTGAGCCCTCAGGTAACTGCCTAAACTCACACACGGCCCCACCTGTAAATCTATTACTGCCGCTTATTTGAAAAAAAAAATGTTTTTTTCACTTTTTTTTATTTTTACAGGAAATGAGCCATTAATACTGTAGGTTGTATGGAGTAACATTATAGGCTTTTATTTTATTGTAACGTCCCACTTCTAATCAATTTC
>VURO01022084.1:11687-27065 GCA_015108175.1 Pelvicachromis taeniatus
ACATCCTTTTTTTTCTTTTTTTTTTTTTTTTTTTTTTTTTTTTTTTTTTTTATTTTTTTTTTTTTTTTTTTTTTTTTTTTTTTTTTTTTTTTTTTTTTTTCACTTTTTTTTATTTTTACAGGAAATGAGCCATTAATACTGTAGGTTGTATGGAGTAACATTATAGGCTTTTATTTTATTGTAACGTCCCACTTCTAATCAATTTCTGATGTTTTGCAGTGAACCGTGAATAACAGGTGTAGAGTAAAAACTTGAGGTAGATATTTAATGCTTGAGGTGACAATGAAAACAGCGATACTCTGCATTAAAAATGACTGAAACCTATATTTAATCACATTAGAAACTTTTTATATTATCTGTCATATATAAAGAAGATAGTATTAATATGACGTACACAAGCAGAGACTCTTTTTTTTTTTTAAGTATTCCTGTGTAAAATATTATGGCTAGGTAGTCTTAAATGACCCACTTGGTCACATTGGGAGCTTAAACAGCTTGATCAATAGAGGGTTTATAAAATGTATTGTTAAAAAAATGTATTATAGTATAGAATAGCCCTTCATTGTCATTGTCCATGTACAACGACATTGTGGAAAATTACATGTGAAATTAAATGCTTGACTATGTGGTTATAAGTAGATAAAATGCATATTTATTGCAATTCTGGTATGTTTCTAGCAATCCTCTTCACTAACAAACACGTTTTCCCACGTCAATAGTGAGATGTTCAGATCTGCCGTTGTCATGACCACCGCTCATACCTGATGAGTCATCACTGACGTGCTGCCAGGGACTGACTGCCGGTCGGTCGGCCTGTTGAATCACATTCTCCCTTTCACTCACACAGACACACACACACAGAAAGAGTCATACTTCCCCCTCTCTGCGGCCCAGTTCTAGCTGGTGCCTGAAATAAGAGCACAGCTGTTGTACTTCGCTCTCTTCACTCGTCCTATCATTAACAGGCTAACTCTTTATGAGCTGGAAGGAGAGCACCCACTCACTGCTAGTAAGTTGGACTTCTGTTAAATGTGGCACAAATATCCACGATACCCAGAAAATGAGTCCAGTGACACAGCTGATCGCCTGATCTTTTCCTTTAGCAACAAGGTGAAGCTAAAATTTATGGTTTTGAGTGTATATTGTTTGACTTGGCTGCAAAACTGTAACTACTGCGAGTTTAATCACGCTTGGTAGCAAAGTGTTAGGACCTTAGATTTGAACACTATGAACATCAGATCATCACCAGTACCATTACTCACACTATATATGTGGTTTGAAGGTGAGCTGTCCCTGTTTTCAGTTTGTGTTTCACGGTTTCGCTACAACTCAGAGTAGCTAGCGAGTGTTTACAGGCGAGTTGGTGCTTTCTAGGAAACTACAACTGACTACGACAACCTGTTAGTGACAATCACAGTAATCGCAAGGAGGTTTTTGGCAACTGGTCAGGGAATACATGTTTTTTCTGGTGACCAGAAAGTCTCTGACTCCCTCTACGCCTGTGTGACTAGGGCTTTAGTAATCAATTTCCCTGCAACTGCCAGCAACCTTCAGCATTCACTCACATGGTGAGTGATTACATGACTGCAAAACCTCAATATTGCCTAAAGCTTACCAAGTTGTTCTCAGTGTCTTGTAAAAATGAAACTGTTATCTGTATCTGGCTGACACAGCCTTGAGCTCTAATGCCAAAGGATGGCGATGTGTAACGGGAACAAGCAGGAGGCATACAACGTATTGTGATGGCAACAGGTTGATTCATGTTAACTGGACAATAGATCCCAGTGATACGGGTGATCCCAGTTTTTTCCTTTAGCACTACAGTTACATTAAAATTTCTGCTTTGGAAAGAATTGGTTCAATAAATAATTTGGATCATGTACTAATACCCTAACCAGGATCCTTTAAAATAAATTACTTTTCATACTCATCCAATACTTTATGACTGTAAAGCTAGAAAATTGTAAACGCTTTGTGTTTGCTGCTACATTTATGTTGAATATAGTGAATATAAGAGGTATTAATCAGCTGCTGCTCTCAAATCTCTCTAATTAATAAGCAAATAAAAGAACAATAATAGTGAATGTCTTTTTAACGTGTATCAAATAACCGAGCACTACTTGAAACTAGTGTAATTTATTAAAACAGTTTTGCTGTTATTCGTGAAGCTCAGACATTTTTCCAGTTTGTACTATATATTTTCAGTTATGTAATAATTCTGCTCACAGGCATTATAAGTCAAAGATATGGCAGCCAGAGAAACCTGAACTGAATCACTGACTTGTGACTCTCTACATTATGTTTTATTTTATGTCTGGCCTCTTGATAAAATGGCAATTAAAATTTATAACACTTCAAAAAACATCCAAATAACTACTGAGAAGTGTTTAAACCAACAGTGAGGTAGGACCTGCTTTTAGAAGGACTTTGTTCAGCTTTATATTTACAACTGAGGTCATTAGTGGAGGAAACATAGAGTGATATGATATGACACAGATTGTTATGGTCCTCGTGCCTCGCCGGCCTGCCCCGCGCCTGGCAATATGTTTTGTTTCTCTCCTGTGTTTTCTCTCTCTCCCTGCCTGGGCGTTGCTCATCGCGGGCTCTCGCCTTTGGCCCACGCACCTTTTCCTAATCGCCACACCTGCCGCTGATATCCTCTAATCCGGGGCCTTATTTAATGTGGCGGTTCTGTGCTGTTCGTTGCTGGATTTTTGTATAGTCAGCATTAACCCCGGACCTGTCCCAATCTGCCTGAGTGCGTGGCGAAGAGTGGCAGTGAGTGTGGGAGCGTGAGCTGAAGATTGGAGAGCGAATCGTGTGTGTGTGTGTGTGTGTGTGTGTGTGTGGACCATCCCTTCTCCCACGGACCCCTGGACCCCCCCCCCTCCTTGCACTTTGTATATATCGGCACTGGTGTTCACTGTGAATAAAATCACTGTTTCCCTGTGAAGGAAATTCTGGTCTGCGAGTGAGTCCATTGTGAAGCGTGACAAGTTCATGGATGAAAAAAATATTTCATTCTAATAATATTTAAAAATGACAAAATAGGCGTGCATTTTTATCTCTACAAATTTTCTAATATAAAACTTCATTTATAATTTAAGACGTGTGATGTCTTGTGCACATCGCTCAAGAGCTCAAACCATCTTGGACATGATGAGCGTCACGTCCAATGACACATATGCACGATCCATAGAAATGTTCACTACTTTTTTCCAATCACAATGCCGATATTGTGTTGCACAGTTGGGTGAAGCAAAATGTAAGTGACTCTTTCCCAATGTTTCAGATATATACTTTCATCTTTCTAGTTTTCTCTTTTTCATCTTCTTCTTCTGCCTCCCCCAGCACTACTCTCATCTTCTCATCTCCATCTTATCATCTTCTACCTCACCTTCCTCACTTTAAGCCTCATTCCTGAATTGGAATGGGGGGAGGGGGGGAGGGGGGGTGCTCTTGCAGTGACCAGCAGGTTGTCTCTGTTTTTCAGTGTCAGTGTTTATCTTATTTTGAGCCCGAGGAAATCCTAAAGCATTGGCTTGTACTCTGTGGAATTAACAAAGATGGGATGTTTTATTAGCAATCCTGACAGTTGTTTGGAGTCATTGTCACTCACAAATAATTACATACTCATGGGAGTTTCTTCTGAATCTTCAGTGGAAGAGCCTGTCTCTGGATTCTTTACACCCTTCAGTGTTTTCCACTCCTGGATTATCCGGCAATCACAGGAGCACCTTTGATTTTAATAAAGTCAAAACAAGGAAGCAGGGTCTGTTCCTCTGCCATTAATAATCCTGGCTAATGTGCAGTCTCTGAGGAGTAAATTGGATGAACTCCATTTGAACATTTATGCGACTACAGGGATAAATGTCTAATGGCATTCACAGAGTTGGCTCAGGGACTCTGACTCTAATTCTTCTCTGGAACTAAATGGCTTCAGGTTTCTATACGTTTGGTTGAGACCCTGGAGTTACCCAGAAATCTCACGGAGGAGGACTGTGTTTATATATTAATCAGAAATGGTGTAAAAATGTTACCGTCTGTAAACAGGTGTGTTGCCCAGACATTGAGCTGCTCTCTGTGTCTATGAGGCCGTTCATCAGTATGTGAACTATCCCACTCGCTTCAGTAAAACTCTGAATCTATGTTATGGCTCCATCAAAGGTGCGTGTACATCTGTGGCAGGCCCCACCCTCAAAAGTTGCACATTTCTTCCCTAATAACAAACCATGGTCCTCACAAGCTTTATGAGGTTGATTCATGAAAGGAAAAAAGCTTTTATTGAAGGAAATCTCTGTAGTAAGAGAAACTAGGAAGGAGATCAGATCCGAAATAAAACACGCCAAAATAAAATACAAGGATAAGGTATAGGCTGAGATGGGTAGCAATGACTTCATGGTCTCCCTGATTTAAGTTCAGACTATCAGTTGGCCAATGAGCTGAACAGATTTTACTTGAGATTTAATGATAATCATAATTTTAGTTTACATTACAATTTTAGTAACAATTTGGATTGCTGAGCCACCCCAGCTTTGTTCTTTGAGGAAAGAAAGGTGGGGCCTGATAATAAAAATAAAGTGTTGCATCCTGGGAGCGGATGAAGTCTGCTAGTTCACAAGCCTTTATAACATCCCAAACTTTTTGCAGGTTGTCCAACAGTTCCATTAATCCTCTCACCAGTTGGAAATGGGTATTCCTCCAAAGGATTGCCTCGATGGCATCTATTCCCAAGGCCATCACTCTTAAATCTGACATGTGGGTAATTCATCTTACTAGGCTGAGGATACAGGCGAGAACTCTCTCCCTGAGTGAGTTTGATGGGTCCATGCCATGGTTGCGTCGTTCTGTGAAGAATCACTGTGTGGCAGTCAGGAGATTGGACCGAAATGCAGGACTCACAACACACGCGGATGAACTCAAAATGCAGCTTTATTTGCTGACAAAAAAGGAAATGGTACAAAACCAAACTAAACTGGGAAGCTCTAAATACACAGGGAAAACACGGGGAATCACACACAACACTGAGGGATGATGCGACAACGTACAGCGGCAAACACAGACAATAAATACAAAAGGTGAACTGGGCAAAGAGGGAACAGCTCCGAGACACGGCTGAGGAAAAATCCGCATGACGAGACACAAGACGTGGACGTTCAACGTAAAACAGGGAACAGAGGGACCAAGGCAGGCACAGACACTCAGACTAGACACAGCACAGAGGGAGCTTTAACTATAGAGCTAAAAAAAAAACTAAAAAAAAACCTAAGAACAAGAAAATAAGAGTAAACCCAAAACATAAGATACGGTAATAATCAAAACTAAAACCACTGAGTCCACAGGCTCAGGACCATGACAGTTTCCCTGTAAATGTAACAATTTTTTTATTCAGTAACCACAAAGTACACAAATACAAGATTAAATGTATTTTTTTAATCAAAGCTATATGATACATGATACACATGCAATCAAAGTTTCTATAAAAACTACACATTTATGAAAAACATAACACACAAATGTTTGATGAAAATCTGACGCTTTCAAAACAATAAATAATAAAATAAATAAAAGTTTTATAAAAATCATGTTTTTTGATGATCATATTATATGTGTTATATTTGAAAAGCATAATATACTGAGTAAAGTGCAATGTTTGAAGTGGAAAAAAAATTTGGTGTTCAACGCGGTGTCACAAAAGGGGACCAGCAACACTGATTACTGCTGGTACAAAGTGAGCCGGTAAAAGAGCTGCAGGACAGCAGGTCAGGACTTGTGTTTTTCTGGTCTGTCTGCAAAGCTGTCTTGGATGATTCAGAAGAACACAAATGCGGCAGTGTTCCTAATTGGCTATATCAAAACTGCCCCACCCTATCTAATTGGTAAGGGTTAGAAATAGAACCACCTCTGGGAGGAGACCTGCTCCGAGGTCTCGACCTCTCAGCCACGTGTGTTGGCAATAGCGCAAACTCAAGCAGTTGAGAACTTCTCATCATTTGCAGGTCCCTGGCTTGGTCATGTCCCTCCAAACAGCTGCCTCCTCTGCTCTTTCATTCTTCAAAGCAAGAGACTGTGTCACTAGAATTGCCAAAAAGTTGATTGTGTTCATCTGGACGTAGTGCTTTCAGTGGGAGAAATGTTTCATCATCATCCAAGTGACTTCTTCAGTCTCAACTGACTGCAGGTCTCGAACCTTATAAACAGGACATTTGCATGATGACTGAAACGAGCACCACTGAAGGAACAATGGGCTGGGAGGTCAGTTCCTTGATCATTAATCAATCAATCAGACTTTTATTTGTCACATGCAGTTTCCTGCAACGAAATTGTACCTCTTCCGACCACACTTACATTACACAAACATCACATTGGGGAGACAGGTCAGAATATGTAGCATTAGAAAACAATGAAATACACAACTTCAGGGGAAAGAATGGGATAAAAAAGACTCTGCTCAGACTGGGCTCCGAGACTAGGAGACCTGTTTGAGTGCAGTAAAAAAAAAAAACAACACCTCAGCACATAAAACACATGAGTCTCCACATCTTACACCTGGCACAGGGCGGGTATCTGTGTCAGTGTACATGTGCGCATGCGTGTGTGCGTGCATGTGTGTGTGTGTCCTGTGTTTGACTTAAGACACAGCGTCCTTTCACCCGGTTAAGCAAAAGTTAACAGTCCTCAAGCTGATGCAGGTGACCTTGAAGGATGGGGCGAAGAAGTCATAACAGCTTTGTTATCACGGGTTGTTTTTGTTCATCTAATGTCCGTCACTGGTCACCAGGTCTCTCAATTTCCCCCTGAAGGGCAGTGAGCTTCTCTTCAATAAGTGCGGTCTGAGTACTCATGGCCCTTCCCATTGCTTCAATCATAGCGGCCAGCCTTGTGGGGTTTTGAACGTCTGTAACCGCTTTCTTTAATCTTCAATAAGACAGGGACGAGACATCTCCAGTCAGCAAGAGCCCTGTTATCATGGTTCAGAAAAGGTCAATGTCCTCAATGGAAAGTCCCGCCAGGCACACAATCTTCCAGTTCTTCCACCCGTCCATCGTATATCCGGCAGGGAAAGTCCCACCAGGACATCCAGGCTCTCCCAATCTCAGGCTTCTCGTCGAGAAGATGGTGTCAATTGCATTCACGGACCAGTTGATCAAATCCATAATTCCTCTTTTAGGTTTTAGAGAAGAGCTGTGAGCGTCTTCAGGGGCAGAAATGAGTAATACAGAGACTAAACAAAAGACATGAGAAGCTAAGCAGGAAAGATAAGGGAGGGAGAGGAGAGAGATGTGACCGCCTCCGTCAAGAGTCAAACGAGAAATATAAACAAAATCAAAACCACTGGGTCCCCAGACCCAGGTACCCTAACAAATATGTGTATTAATTACTTTTTTGAGTAACATCTCCAACACTGATCACAACAAAGATGCATAGACACACATAAACATTTGACCCACAGCATCCAGTTACTTTGCATAAATGCCATTTCACTAATTTCTTATTCCCATCCCTAAATGCAGAACATGAGAATTTCTTACTCTGTGGTCTTTACTATGAGTAAATATAAAGGGCAGAGGCAACTTTTGTTGTCATTTGGTGCTATTTAGAAGTGAACAGAAGCCGGCCATCGGGGTGGGGGGGACTGGACCGGTTGGGGTCCAGGTTGCAAGGGCTTCCTGCCACTGCGGAACCGGGGTCGGTCTGCCTGTTTCCACCTCAGGGAAAGGGGTACCATCTGGGTATGTTCCCCCTGAGGGGGCGACGTTACCTGGACCTGGGATGTAGAGTATGTTTGGTGAGTGTGATTGTGTGTACGGTGTTCATTTATGTCTGTCTTCACGTTGGGTGAATGTCGAGTGTGTGCGGTGGTGTGCATGAGGGAGGGAATGTACCTTTGTGTCTGTGTTTGTGTGTCAGGTTGGGCCTCGGACTCCAACTTTCTGGGAACATCTCAGGCCCTCCAAAGTATGGAGGCCCATCTCCTCTCACCACACCGCCAGGGGCTGACACCCTAGGACGTTGGTGGTTCTTGGTGCCTGGGGCCGGGTGCTCGTGTATGTGCCAGCTCACTCCCAGAGGCTGCTTGGTGGGGCGTGGCACCCGTGGCTCAGTCGGGCCCCTTCCGGGAGGCGGGGGCCCTCTGACAGATGGTTACATGGAGAAACCTTTTGTATACAAGCGCGCTCATCCACACAGGTGCCCACACACAGGTGTACACACATTCAGAAATGCAAAGCTGCACCTTTCTTGGCTGCTGTCTGGAAGCACGTTGTGCGCTGTAAGTTCTACGTGCTACACAATAACATTCAATACTTAGTATTTAAGGTCAACCTAGGTTATTGCTGTAGTCCCCATATTGTGAGTGCTCTGCGTTGCTTTTACTTGTTTGCTTTTGCTTGTTTGTTTTTTTTTCTCTGTCTGTTTGTCTTAACAGGTGATCCAGTGGATAATTATTTCTGTCCCATGTACAATAAAGTAAATAAATAATAATAAAGCCCAATCAAATGGATCAATACGACAAAGCCATGATGGTCCATTTGGTAAAATAAATCCGTTGAGCATCTGTTTTGGCTTTCAGATAATAATTCTGATCACCAATTATCCAAGACGGAACAGGCAAAAAAAAGAATTGAACAGAAGCCTTTCATCTCACTTTGTAATATTGTCCCTTTTAAAACAATGTCAGTGATATAAGCATCATTTCATTAGTACACAAATATGTTGAAGCTTAAATAACACACCAAACTGCACTAACATAATCACGTGTTAAGTTTTTTTCAGTTAGACTCCGCTGTCCTCACTGCTGACTCTTATTCACCTTTCACCTCATCGCCACCCTCAGGCTATCTGCTTGTTGTGGCAGGGCATGGTCTGCGGCCTCTGCAGGGGTGATGGATGCACCTGCACGGCATCGGCAATCACACCTATAAAGCAGGCCTATAAAGCGGTGCTGTCTGTCTGTGGGTTTTTGTTGGTGATGTGTGCGGCTGTGCTGGAAAGCTGTAGCTGGTGTGTACAGCAACCAAGTTAATAAAGCAAGTATGCGGAAAAGCATAGAACTGTCATCGGGTCTGCAATGGGTAATTTACAATTGTCCTCCCGTGTTTGTCATGGTTGTGTCTTTTAGTATTTCTGGTTTCTGACAAGCCTTTATTTAGTGTTTTGTATGTGTGCAGCACTAAAGCCTTTTAAATCTCTGGTCTCTAAGATATTGCATTTGAATGCAAATCCTGTCTGCTATACAGTCATACATATAGTTTCATAGAAGAGCAGCATTAGCTCACATGTTTAAAAGGTAAAAGGGAGAAGGAGCAGTTAGCGACAGTACAAAAAAAAAACACAGTTCATTAAGAGCTAATTACTCAACAGTCTCCAGTGCTTAAGTCGCTGAAAGATGTTTGTCCAGCAAGACAAGTAGCCTATATATGAATACCAGAACTGCTATATATGATTACACGTTTGAAAAGGCACGATTCAAAATTTAATCTGGAGATTTTTTAAACTACATTTTACTTTAGATAAAGGTGGTAGACATGGAAATATCTGCATGGCAGCCATAACAAGAGCTATCAAAGATACCTTTATTATCTCATTTAGCAGAGAATAAACTGGACTACTACTAAAGGAAAGAAGATAATCCCATAATTTCGTCACAGGCATATTAACATCAGATAAAAGTTAAAGTACCTCAACTGCTGACATCATTATGAGATCACTAAGGAGAGAGACACAGAACAGCGAAACACTTCCAAAAAATGAACATTTATTGAAAGATACTTCAGCTGACAGCATCGCTATTGAACAAGACTTCATCTCAAAGATCTAAAACTCAACACTGTATGTCTCAGGATCGTAGCAATAGCCGCCATGTGTGACATAGATCTGGTTTTATCACTGATAAGTCAAAGCTAGATTGCAAGCAAAACAGAATATTCCTTTTTCCAGTATCCTAACTACATGCAAACAATAAATTTTTCACGTAATTCAGGTGTTTCAGTATCTTTGTGAACAAAAATAGCAAACGTATTGGAAGATACTTTAGGAGACTGCATCATTATCGTACATGACCTCTTTAAATCATGCTGAAACCAGTGACGGATGAAATGATAAACCCAGGAAACACCATGTAGCACCACAACCTTTGTTCACATTTCTCCAGTTTTCCATTTAGATTTTTCATGTGAATAATTTCCAATGAACTTTTTGAACTATTGTTTCTCTCACTCTTGTTACCAGCTACTCAACACAGAAGATAAAAATACAGCACATTAGCCAGTCTTTCTCCTATTTGTTTATTAGCTGAGCTGCATGAAAATCAGCATTCACTCTTTTCTCAAGCCATTAAACTGTTTGAGCTGTAACCCGTGTGTCCTGCCTGTGATTCATATAACTCCACTCTACAGCTGTTTTCTGTGTTGCTTGTAATGAGGGAACATGTAGAGACAGACAGACAGCTCTGTCTCGCTAACAGGCCCAGTAGTAACAAGCCCTATGCTAATCACAGTCCTAATGAAAGAATATCTCCAGGCCCAATTCAGTTGGAGAATAAATGCCTTCATTTAACTCAGCATGGGGGCTGTAGCACTAGGAAAAATCTGTTTTTAAATATACAAAACTTTTCTGCAAAGGAAAGCAATTTGTTGTGACTAGTGGTTAGCAATGTTAAACAATGGTGCTGTCTTTGCACAAAAAATACAAATACACTGACTGTTATTCAAAAGTTGGATTTTCTTTGCAACTACAAGCAAAGGGATAAAGCCTTTAGGGACACATAACGCATGTAGCCTTTGTGACACATTTGAAGTATGTACTGTTTATTTGGATCGTTCACTTGTTAGGCGAATATATAAACCATTACACTACAAAGCCACTCTATACTGTATTATATTTTTTCCTGCTAAAAATGTATACATTCCACACAAATGTGCATTTAATATGCTTAATTGTTTCCTGTGTGTTCACTGTGTATCTTTTAGATGTCTGGAGCTGGCTGTGTAGCAGGCAGGAGTTGGACCCAAATGCTGGACTCGGGACCTAAAACACAGCTTTACTGCAGAACTTAAAGTACAAAGTAATACAGATCCAATAAAATGGGAACCCAAATTTTGCCTAATCTTAAGGGACTGGAAAATGTGAGGAAGGATACAACCATAAATGACGACACGACGAAGAATCAAAGGAGACTGAGAGGGTATATACATGTGGGGTAATTAGGGAGATGGGAAACACCTGGGAACACAGCTGCACGGACTCTAACAAAGAGAGGGGAAGCAGAGCTAAACACAACACACACTAGACTAGGGACTATCACAATACTACACAATGAGACCAGGATTAAGACATGTGAACTTCACACAGGAGATAAACAGACATACAGGTGCTGGTCATAAAATTAGAATGTCATCATAAAGTTGATTTATTTCACTAATTCCATTCCAAAACTGAAATTCCACACAGACTGATATATTTCAAGTGTTTATTTATTGTAATTTTGATGATTATAACTGACAACTAAGGAAACCCCCAAATTCGGTATCTCAGAATATTAGAATGTTGTGAAAAGGTTCAATATTGAAGACACCCGGTGCCATACTCTAATCAGCTAATTAACGCCAAACACCTGCAAAGGCCTTTAAATGATCTCTCAGTCTAGTTCTGTAGGCTACACAATCATGGGGAAGACTGCTGACTTGACAGTTGTCCAAAAGAGACCATTGACACCTCGCACAAGGAGGGCAAGACACAAAAGTTCATTGCAGAAGAGGCTGGCTGTTCACAGAGCTCTGTGTCCAACACATTAATAGAGAGGCGAAGGGAAGGAAAAGATGTGATCAAAAAAAGTGTACAAGTTAGATGGATAACTGCACCCTGGAGAGGATTGTGAAACAAAACCCATTCAAAGATGTGGGGGAGATTCACAGAGAGTGGACTGCAGCTGGAGTCAGTGCTTCAAGAACCACTATGCACGTATGACTGGCGTATGCAGGACTTGGGTTTCAGCTGTCGCATTCCTCGTGTCGTCAACAATAGACAGCGTCAGAAGCATCTCGCCTGGGCTAAAGACAAAAAGGACTGGACTGCTGCTGAGTGGTCCCAAGTTATGTTCTCTGATGAGTCAATTCTGCATTTCCTTTGGAAATCAGGGTCCCAGAGTTTGAAGGAAGAGAGGAGAGGCACAGAATCCATGTTGCTTGAGGTCCAGTGTAACATTTCCACAGTCAGTGATGGTTTGGGGTGCCATGTCATCTGCTGGTGTTGCTCCACTGTGTTTCCAGAGGTCCGATGTCATCTCAGCCATATACCAGGAAGTTTTAGAGCACTTCATGCTTCCTGCTGCTGACCAACTTTATGGAGATGCAGATTTCATTTTCCAACAGGACCTGGCACCTGCACACAGTGCCAAAGCTACCAGTACCTGGTTCAATGACCATGGTATCCCTGTTCTTAAGTGGCCAGTTATCTCGCCTGACCTTTACCACATAGAAAATCTATGGGGTATTGTGAAGGAGAAGAAGCGATATGCCAGACCCAACAATGCAGAGGAGCTTAAGGCCACTATCAGAGCAACCTGGGGTCTTATAGCACCTGAGCAGTGCCACAGACTGATTAAATCCACGCCACGCCGCATTGCAGTAATTCAGGCAAAAGGAACCCCGACTGAGCGCTGTACATACTCATACTTTTCAGTTGGCCAAGATTTCTAAAAATCCTTTCTTTGTATTGGTCTTAAGTAATATTCTAATATTCTGAGATACTGAATTTGGGGTTTTCCTTAGTTGTCAGTTATAATCATCAAAACTAAAGGAAAAAACACTTGAAATATATCAGTCTGTGCAGAATGAATGTATACATTATACACATTTCACTTTTTGAATGGAACTAGTGAAATAAATCAACTTTATGATGATATTCTAATTTTATGACCAGCACCTGTAGAGACATGACTGACTGTGGAGAGAGAAAGGACTCACAAAATATGTTTGTGTATGACTACATAACCTAATGTGGAACCTAGACTGTCAACAAAGGGAAACACAAGGAAACAGTATTATACTGAAAGGACAAGATACAGAGCTAGAACATAAACCACCTCCCAAAAGAACAAATTATGAGCTCACAGAGAACTTGAAACATCAAAAACAATCAAAACATATCAAAAATAAGACCCACAACAGAAAATATAGAAAAATTACAAATACATGGTGACATAAAGTAAAATAGAGGTAAAGATCATAAGCTATGGAAAGAAATCTTCCCAGAATAATGAGGTCCTTCAAATTATGACTAAGGAAGAAAAATGGCTGAAAATTTGTATTTTGAAGTTGCATTGTACAGCTTAAAGCTTTTAGGTCACATGGTGTGGAAGCACCAAGACACAACTCAGAGCAGCAAACTGACATGTCAAAAAAGAGGACATTTTTAAACAGCTAGCAGCGAAGGATTTTATTCAACTGTAAATAGGGGGGTTGCTTTCACTGGAGTGGGTAAATGAGTCTACAAAGTTAAAAACAGATTTACATTTATTGTTTATTACTTTTATTGGACATCAACAGATCCCAGTTATACACATTTTGTTTCCATGGAGACTCTGCATTATCAATATTATATAAATAACACCCATCTTAAATATTTGGACCAGTCACAAGCCAGCATTAGGAACCGACTCCTCAAGCCGACAAGAGGTCAAGTACACAGTTACATGATCGCTAGACTAACCTGTTTTTGGATAAAAGAAAACCATGTAAGCGTGAGGAATACATCTAAACTCCACGCAGAAGGGAAGATGTTGTATCTGAGCCCAGGAAGCTCTCTTACAAAGCACTAACCACTGCACATTACTGTCTTATGTCGGTGTACTATATAGGACTGCTTACACCCTGAGTTACACAATGAGTCTTTCAGACATCCCAAATGGGATATCCAGCTGTACGTGTAGTCACGCCGGACACCGCGCAGTCTTATTTTTATTAACCCTCCACTCAGCTGCAAAGTGCTTACAATTAGTTATGGGGTCAGCCTCCTTTTCATCAGAATTATCTGCTGTCATCCAGACATAAGTTGAGCAGTGGTTTAGCCAATTTCCTATCAAACCATAAATAGAAGCTGGATTTAAATAGAACACAGGATGTAAGTTAAGGAAATACGAGTATAAGCGTGACTGTGGAGCACATCCTTCAACATTCACGATGACCCGAGTGGATGACATCAGGGGTTTCTCTCAGTCAACTGACCGTTTAGGGAATAAAGCAGCTAATAGTTGTTTAGTTAGTGGATGTATGTGTGTTTTTTTTAATCAGACTAGGAGTGAACAAAAGCAGAAAAACTGTAAAGATGCAGACTGTGAAAGTCTGGTTTATACCATAAATACAGAAAAAATGTTTTACACTCCCACAGAGCAAAGGTAGCGTACCATAATGTGGATGTGAGAAGTCAAACTCATGCATGAAGTACTGTAGATCAAAAGTCATTTTGTCAAAGTGAATGTACTTTTATGTTTCCCAACAGCTCGGGAAGTCCTCGGTCCAAACTGACTTTATGGTTTATAAACATCAACTCAGGACGCTCCTGTCATGACCAGTCAATAAAATTCATTCCAAATTGTTGCCTTTGAGACGTGTCTTTAAATCGATGAGACCTTTCTTGTTCAAATAGTTCATTGACATAGTAAAGAAGTAGCCGGGGAACTCAATTCAATTAATTCAATTCAATTCAATTTTATTTATATAGCGCCAAATCACAACAACAGTTGCCTCAAGGCGCTTTACATTGTAAGGTAGACCCTACAATAATACATACAGTGAAGAACCAACAATCATATGACCCCCTATGAGCAAGCACTTTGGCAACAGTAGGAAGGAAAAACTCCCTTTTAACAGGAAGAAACCTCCGGCAGAACCAGGCTCAGGGAGGGGCGGGGCCATCTGCTGTGACCGGTTGGGGTGAAAGAAGGAAGACAGGATAGAGACATGCTGTGGAAGAGAGCCAGAGATTAATAACAAGTATGGTTGAATGCAGGGAGATCTATTAACACATGGTGAATGAGAAAGGTGACTGAAAAGGAAAAACTCAATAAATCACGGGTGTCCCCCAGCAGTCTGAACCTATTGCAGCATAACTAAGGGAGGATTCAGGGTCACCTGATCCAGCCCTAACTATATGCTTTAGCAAAAAGGAAAGTTTGAAGTCTAATCTTAAAAGTCGAGATAGTGTCTGTCTCCCGAATCCAAACTGGAAGCTGGTTCCATAGAAGAGGGGCCTGAAAACTGAAGGCTCTCCCTCCTACTTTTAAATACTCTAGGAACAACAAGTAAGCCTGCAGTGTGAGAGCGAAGTGCTCTAATGGGGTGATATGGTACTACAAGGTCATAGCAGAAAATTAGAGGT
>VURO01022085.1:0-17435 GCA_015108175.1 Pelvicachromis taeniatus
ACCTAACTCATACAGACCACCTGTGTTTGATCATTATGATTTAGGTCCATTTATAAGTGGTCATGTGACCTGTCATGTGGTCGTGTCTTGAAGCTGCTGAAGGTATTTAGGAGTTGGTGCACGCTGGTATCTTCAAACTGGCCGTGTTACAGTGTAGCTCTATCTGTCCTTCAGTGTTTATAGTTTATTACTCTGTGTGCTCTTCTTGATTACATTTGTTGAGGCGGATATGTATATACATGTATGGATACAGAATGGGTGGTGTTGGTGGAGGTGGGGGTGAGCTATCGGGGTTACGACCCTGCTTATGGCTGATCAAAAGAGGAGGAGTTTGAGCAATCTGTGAACATCCTGATTGGCTGTCAGAGGCCCTCCTTCCTCTCTTTTAAAAGCCTGCTGTCTTACCTGAGCGTTACAATAGAGCCACAGCACCTCACCCATCCACTCGTCTGTCTTCTCTATTTTTCTTCAGATCTATTCATTCAAAAAGGAAGGACGAAAAAAGGAACCTTCCTGGAACCGCTTTAAGAAAACTTTCAGTAAGTGAGCTTGTTTGTTTTGGGAGATTCTTTTCTTGAAAAAGTGAGCCATGCCATGCACAGCAGGTAAGACCACTGTTGTGCAAATGTAGAGTGGGGGGGGCGAAACATGTATAATGTTTGCTTTCAAGGAATTTTCTGTGTGACACGTAGCATTAGAGCATTGACTTCACTCACTTAGCTATTAAGGGGTGTGTTTGCTCATGCCAAAACTTGTAGACCTGAAGCGGTGGCTGATGCAAGAGTTGTGTGAACACTGAAGACGACTGGTTTCAGACTAAATGGCTAAAGTTTTTTCATTATAAAATTACAAATGACTGTATTTTTAAGCCTGGCTTCTTTTACCTTTTTTGCCAAACATTTTTTACAACCAATGTCTCATCTTACCATGACTGCATATAGTTAACACTACAGCAGATATTCTATAAATAAAAAAGGAACTTAAAATGACTACTGCCATGTGATCATTTGCCTCAAAACACATTGACAGACCAGAGTCGGTGTTCGTTCATGTTTTTAGTTATTAACAAAAGGAAGCGTGATTACTGATAGGTTGCGGCCTCCTGTGTTTTGAGTTTCAGAAGACACAGGCATTTGCATGCAAGTTTCTGCAGCAGAATCTCATGACTGCACAGTTGTCGTTTGGTGACTATCTGCCATCTAAAACTAAAGGATTCTGCTTGTATTAGTGAGCAGATTGGCCATTAAAATCAACATCTTTAAATGCACATATTGTATGAACTGTGTATTGTCTCTTGAGTCTTTGAAACGTTTTGGTAGCGGTTTGAAGTTTCTGTATGTGACTGTAGCTAGCATGGCCTCAGGAGTGAGATACATGGTTAGGGTTTGGGGGAAAAAATGAACAAATTCCAGCGACCTATAGAGATTACTTTTTCTGATGGTGGGAAGTACTTAATGTGGGCTTCTATAAGTAATGGTTGTATCAACACATCATTTTAACCCAGCTTGACAGATTAATCCTCTTGGCCGCAGAGAGCGAACCACATTCTCCATTTCCCTCTAACAGCACGGCAGACAAGGACATTGAGAGATTAGGTGTAGCGGCGTGTGTGATGCGGCTTTTAACGATGACACAGCCGCCTAATCTCTGTTGGCTCAAAACTATTATGGCTTTACTTCACAGAAAGTACAACAATCTGTCAGTAACAATAAGTTTTTGCAAAAGAAGGTCTCAACTTGTCGGCCAATCTGCATCGGCCAGGGCATTTAACACCCCTGGTAGTGTAGGCAAAAGAGCTCAGTTTTGACTGCAAACGCTTGTTTACACTTTGAACCACTTCCCTCTTTAGAAGCTGTTGCTTAAGTTGCAGGTCTCTTGTAATTTCTATCTGCTGTCTTTAAGAGTGATCACTTGCGGTTATGCTTTTACTGCTCCACTTGATTGTCATCTCGTGTTTGTGGGAAGGTTTCTGTTCATCATTGATATTACAGTTGTTGTCGCGTTGTAATGTTATGAGAAATTTGCATCAAAAACCTAATGATTGGTATAAAACTCAAGACTTCTTTAAACAGAGAGAAACACAGTTTGATTCAGTGTAAACAAGGAAAACTATCGTTATGCATAAAGGCAATTGAGGCAGAAGAACGACCCGTCCACACGTACGTATTTTCTCATTATGCTTTGCATTGTAACAGACTACGACATTTCAGGTCTTGGTTGTGAATGTAATGTTCGATCGTATTTACTACCCTGATGTAAGTCAAACACTGCCAGTCACTTCAGTCGTTCACCTCAAAATTGAGTCAAGTGGATCCACTTACCTTGTGTTGCAAGAAGTTATTTCACTAGTTGTTGCTGCAAGTCGCTTACATTGTTAGATGGGCTTTATAAGAGCGGCGATGGTGTGCAGTGTTACAGTTTACCTGGTCTGGCGCTGTACGAAATGGTTGCACAAAACCCAACAAGGAAGACTGAGGAAAAATAGCTTGAAGGGTTGCAAATGAAGCAAATACAACATCTTTAATGAACAAGTGGAAACATGAGTCCAAAGGAATACTAATGTTTCTACCGGGGTTGCAGTGATAAAGAAGTCTAGTATTGTAGCATTAATATCTGCTTATCTGTTGTCTTTTTTGTAGCTGCATTTTTAGGATACAGACATGAGAGTTGTATTTATTTTACTGTGTGTGCATTAGATGGTAGTGTGACTCATTCCTTAATCAGAAGCTTGGTGGTTCAATACTTTAGCTCTTCCAGTCTGCATGTTGACTCATGCAGACTGCCTCAGTTGCACATGAATTAATCCATGAGTGTATGTTAAGTTCATGGCAGAATAAAGAGCTTTGTTTACATTAAGATATTTGTTCTGATCAAAGCATTTCACCACATCATTACCGCTGTGAATGCTGTGAAACAAAAGGGGATGTCAGAGCTGTCCTTTCTCGTGGGTTCATCGGTGTCAGAGCTCTGGCTGGTCGTGTACACGTTGCATTAGTTTGTATTTTATTGTAGTTTTTCATTAGTGAGTCGCCCTTAGGATCTTTTCTTCCAACTCAATCAAAGAGCTTTTTGTGTGAGGGGAAAAACGGCACTGTAAATAACGTTGCTGCTATTTTTGTTTGTAATCACGTTGGCTTCGACCTTGTTACATAACTTGAACACAGAAATTGAAGGTGCTGCCTCTAAGTGGTGTGTCATTTCTTTTCTTTGATGTTAAGGGGTGAAGTTGTGTAAACCAGCTCATGCATTATAAGGGGGCCAGCTGATGGTGGTCCGACGATCTCAAGGCCATGCTATATCCATGACCTAGTTTCAGGTCACTGGAACTGACTCAACTGCACTCAGCAATCATTATGTACGTCAGCACATGGTTGTGATATCTTCCTAAAGAGACAAGAGATACAAATAATTTTAGTCATTAACATACCTAATTGAGCCTGTGTGAAATGCAAAAGGCAGTAAAATTAACACAAGGTCAGCCTTCCTAGTACAGGTGAAGCTGTGTAACAAGTGCCAAGGTACATATGATCTCGTAGGAAGCCCCTCTGTTCCAGGAAATGGTTTCCAGAGTAGAGGGCTCCATTTTTACCTTAAAGGATTTTTTATTCTAGTGGGAGTGGTCTGCCCCCATGGCTTTCTACAAGTAAGTCTTTCTGCCATAAAGTACTTGGATAGTTAAAGGTTAAAGATCATGGTTTACTATGGTTAACCATGTCTAAGAAGAAGTTTGCCTTCAGGGCTTTCTGCCAGAAAGGCTTTCTGTGTGCCTTCCTCATCAAGGCCAAAAACCCGATAAGGACAGATAATAAAACCACTGACAGCCCCTGTAATCAGTTGCATATTCCAGTTCTTGGAATAGTTTAAGAGCAGCAAAAGAAGGAAAGCAACATATAAACAGACATTTTCAAAGCCTTTTCTGTGACTGAAACTTTGTCTTGTTTTTCCTTTATTGTTTCAGGACTTTTCAACGGTAACAAGCCATACCTGAGGTCATCGACAAGTTTCTTGTATTAGGTCCCCTTGTATTAGGTAACCCTGAAAATCCTAGAAAGCTACATTTCTGTGCCTCTGGTCCTGCTTTCTGTACCACTATGCCGGGAATTGTGGAACGCATGGAACTACGGAGAGTCTCCACAGTGGCTGATGACGACAGCCTTGATGAACAACTCACAGAGCACATCGACTGCGAGAAGGCCACCATGAGCAGGTTAGCAACCATGATGTCTTTCTTAAAATCAGTAGACTACAGAATGCTGGATTTTTGTGGGCAAGTTCAAGCCTCTGGTTATGGCAATCTGATCATGAGCTGATCTCTGAACACCTGCTTTACCATGATTGGGCGTAGGTTGGTGTGCGCCTGTAAGAATAAATGGCAGAAGTTGTAAATTGATGTCAAATAACCAGCGTAGACAGTCCAGCTTCTTTCATGCTCGTGGCACTTAAACTTAAAGGTGATTAAGTCATAAATTGTAACAGGGTTTTCCATGAATGACTCTCTGTGTTTGCGTCACTTCAGGATACCTGCTGAGTAATAAATTGCGATGTTAGATTTGGTCCTTTTCTAACAATAAATGACATAAGTTGTAGATCCATCTGAAGCAGCACAGTGCATCTTTTTACACATAGTTTGCATATATAGTTGAGATGCAGACACAGACAAATGACCTCAGACAAGTGCTAACCAGTTCAGCTTCTTTCCTCTTTTCTTGCATTTAAACATAAAGACTACATTTGTTAGCAGGTAGCTGGGAAAGAAAAAAAAAAAGCTAAATGTAGCACAGCAAGTTGATATACATTTGAACTGAACCACTAGCTGTGTTTGTGTCCTGATGTATATCTTTTTCAGTTGTGTCAGTCAATTTAATGTGGATGATAAAGACGATGGAGAAAGCTATGTGTTCTGACAAATGGGAAGTATGATAATAAAGCCTTTGGTTTGCTGCACATTGGCAAATCAGTGTACACTAATGAAATAAACATAGGTCTTTGTCTGGGCATAGATTGGTGAAGGTTGGTGTTTTAGGACATCCTCTTGGGTATAGACTGGGGTCTACTTTCTTTTCTGTGGCTTGCACTTAAGACTTGGGAATAGGTTATTCGGAAACATTAAATTGCCCATAGGTGTGAGTGCGAATGGTTGTCTCTGTATATGTGTTAGCCCTGCCACAGACTGGCGACCTGTCCAGGGTGTACCCTGCCTTTCACCCTAAGACAGCTGGGAAATGCTCCAGCGCCCCGTGCGACCCTGAAAAGGATAAGCTGAAGCGAATGGATGGATGGATATTTTATTACTCATTTTTGTTAGATTGATTACAGCTTCTTGTCCATTCTTTTCTTTCGGGGCATAGGTTGGTGAAGCTTCTTTTCTGTTGCTTCCATTCACACTTTCACGTAAAGACTACAGCTGATGGCAGGCGGTTAAAAGCCAATTGTGGCACAGAAAGTTGATATATATTTGAAGTTAATCATTAGCTGTGTTTGCATGTGCTAATATATATCTTTCTCAATCCTCACAGTCAATGTATGGATGATAATGAAGACGGAGAAGGCCAAAGGTGATAATAAGAACTTTATAAAAGTAGCACAGGACTATGGGAGAGTGGATTTTTCCTTGTGTCTGACAAATTTATTACAGAAGGTTTAGATTCATGACAAATAACCAACATAGATAGTCCAGTGCTTTTTCTGCTCCCTGCGCTTACGCTTGCACTTGCAAAGTTATTCCGCATTTGGCATGTCTGTCTTTTGGCTTTAAGACGGCGGGTTAGTTGCATGTAAATAATGTGTTTATCAGGGTGAGGCACACTGGTGACATTCTCAAGTTTAATATTTGGTTATTTAGATTATTGAATTGGGAAGGTGTTTTGACTTCAGTCCAGCTAGCTACTTTCAGCTGCTCCCTTGCCACAGCAGGTTGCCATGGCAGGTAGCTAGATAGTAAAAAATTGAGCTGTTAGAGTTGATGCATTTCTAAAAATAAATGAAGGAAGGCATAGATTGATGTAAAGTGGTGCGATTACATTTTTTATGTTTACATTTAAAACTCTGACACACACCAATTTTCTCGGATAACCAGCATAACCAGTCCAGCTTCTTTTCTGTTGTTTGAACTTACACTCGCACTTAATTGCATAGACTACGGCTACAGATGGCAGGTGGTTAACAGTAAATTGTAGCACAGAAAGTTGATACATTTTAATACTTTTGAAATGAACTGCTGTTCAGAAACTGCACGTGCTAATGTATATCTTTTTCACACTCAGTTTAGAAAAGACCATAGTCCTGGATGGAGGACTATGGAATGGTAGATTTTTTTTTTGTTCTTGTGTTTAACTAATCTTTTATAAGTGGCACCAATGTCTTTTGTTGCCTGCACATTGCCAAATCAAGGTACACTGAATGCTATCACTAATCCATCCATCCATCCATTCTCAGCCCTAATGATTTGCATCAAAAATATACATATTTCATCACTTATTTGAACTTGGTTCTACTTCAGAGGCTATCTCTGGGTAGAGAGTGTTGCAAAAAGTGTAGATTGGTATAACCAGTATAGACAGTTGAGCATCTTATTGCTTGCACTCATGCTTGCACTCACGCACAAAGACTACATTTGATGACAGGCGGTTACATCATAAAATATAGCACAGAAAGCTGATACACATTTGAAGTGAACGTCTGACTGTGTTTGTCCTAATGTGTATCTTTCTCAATGTTGACAGCCAATTTAATGTGGATGATAACGATGACGCAGAAAGCCACAGGTTCCTGTCAAACGGGATATCAAAGAAGAAGAAATATGAAGAAGAATATGTAAGGATTTTGTCACATCAACAATGTAGCTCGTTTTGATTCCTAATATAATCTGTTATATTATTTTCATATCCATTTTACTCATCACAAATTGCATATGCGCATGTCAACAATTTGTCATCCTGTCTTCATAATTCAAGTAAATGAAAAGTATTCATTATACATATAGACACAGTTACTGTTCTACATTAATTTTTCATGTGTTCAATTAGTCAGTCGGTAACAATGCAATATGCAGCCTGCTCAGTATTCTAAATTAGACCACATGGCAGACCGCAGACTCTTAAGATGTTAGCAGTTATGAGATGCTGAAGGAGAGTGAGATAAAAACTTGAAGAATAGTGCAGAAGAACTGCAGCTCGTCTCCTAAAGCTTTGATCTGTCTGTAGCACAATCTTAGGTGGCTTGCTATACAATGCCAAATCTTTAGCTCTTTCTTTTTCCAAAACAGGGCACATATGATGCTAACATTAATGATTCATGTAGTAAATATCAATATTTCATCACTAATCTGAAGATATTTTTACCTCAGAGAATTACAAAGCTCTTGTATTTCTTTTGACTTTGGCCAGCATCCTGGCCACGCCTCTTTCGGCATGTCCGTCTTCAACTTGAGCAACGCCATTATGGGCAGTGGTATCCTGGGCCTGTCCTTCGCCATGGCAAACACTGGCATCATCCTCTTTACGTAAGTATCCCCATAGCAGAGGAAGGAGAAGTGACAGGGCATGATTGGACCAGCAGGTAGTAGTGCATTGTATCGCGTCTTTGATAGAGATTGGGTTCATTTGGGTTTCAATTTTTGTAGAAATGCCAAAAAAAAAAAGATTGCTCCACAGAATATATTTTAAAATATTATTCAATTTCAGTTCAATTTAGTTATCAAATTGCCAAATTACAACAACAGTAACCTCAATGTACTTTATGTTGTAAGGTAAAGACAGGACAAAAGACATGGATTAATAATAATTAATGAAGCTGAAGCTTGCTAGAGCTCCCTGTCAGTGTCACCCCTCCTTAAAATCCTGAAAAGAGGCCTAAACAAACACCGGTTAGCATTACATTGTTCTCGACAGTTTAATTCATGTCTTCATAGAATTAATTGTAGTGGAGTTTAAACTGACAGAATTATGGGTTGGGCAGCACAGACAAAAGGTGTCACCGAAACATTTCCTGCTGCGTTACTAGGTGGAGTGTATAGCGTGTGTGCTAACCAATTTATGCCGAGTGAAGGCGGTGATGACAGAAAAGCTTTTTTCACTTTTTGTTAGAAAAGTTAGCCGCCACACGACAATTGCGTGTAGATGTAATGCTTACCACAGTCACCATGACAATTCAGCATTTTGGAATCTTTGGTATGGTATAATAGCGTGATAATTATGGTACAGCTGAGGCTGAAGGGAGTGTCACTGATTTGTTTGGAGTGTTTGATTATTAATCATGGCACTGACAAAATAAAAAAGATTTTTATGGATCTTTTAGATATAGACTGTGGTCACGTACCACTCAGATTAGGGGGCACCTTTTCCCCACTGGGGACATCTGAGCTTCAGTGGCCAGTTCCCTCAGCCATCTGTCCCATGCATATGCATTATTGGACTCTGGATGACTTCCATCACCCAATGCCCCCTGTGTACCCACCGCAACCCCCTCTCTCATCCACTGTCCACGCACATGAATGCAGTCCAAGCTCAGACCCTTCACCAGGGCATAAAAATCAGAACAAGCTACAGGAAGCTATAATAACACTGCTGACACAACGTATGGTATTTGAAGAATGCAGCTATGGATTTGTATTCTTGTGTAGCATTTACGTGACACAGACACTAGTCATGCTAAAACTATGCCAAAGTCATTTTGAAAGAACAGAACGTCCCCTAACCCCCCCTGAACACACGGATAACTAAGTGACACATGTGCCAGAGCAGCTTTGAATGTCATTACCTTCTTTTAACAGTACAGGGTAAATTAGTTAAACAGTTAGACAGTACCAGTTTTTCATACTTCTACACCTCCTTGTCTGTTTCTATGTGCAGAGTCCTCCTCATCGCTGTGGCCATCCTCTCCTTATACTCTGTACACCTGCTCCTTGTGACTGCTAAAGAAGGAGGTTGGTATTTGCACTTTGGACCAACACTTCAGACCTTAAAAAAAAATGTTAAAGCAGACTGCTGATTAAGGGATTACAAGTGTACATTTCCACAGATGATAGCATTTTGTATACAGTATTTAATTGGGTTACTGTAGTTCATGGGGAGGAGTATGACACATGAGAAAATGCCTGAAGAAAGGCCTGTGGTGCCGTTTCAAGAAGCAGCTTTACAAGTAATTGTAACAACACTAAAAAGGTATTTGCTGCTGTGATGCCAACTTTCCTTGTAAATCGCCACACCCTTCCCAAAAGGCATTTGAAGAAATAAGAATGAAGTAGTTATTATACTAGGAAAAGATTTTTTTTTTTTAATTACAAAGTAGGAGCTAAGTAAGAATAGCAAAAGAGACTGTGTAACATACACCTGATTGCCTAGACACAGCCGGTATCGTCAGTCACTCTCTCTGTTTTGGCAGGATCCCTTATCTATGAGAAGCTTGGAGAGAGGGCATTTGGCTGGCCGGGAAAAATGGCTGCATTTGGATCAATAATCATGCAGAACATTGGAGGTAGGCCCTAATCAGTGTCTTTAAATGGAACATACTTTTTTTTTTTTCTTGCATTACTTTTCTTGCATTAATAATGTGCACCTCTGAAGAAGTAAATTCCCTTTGTTGTCCTCTTGCAGCCATGTCCAGCTACCTCTTTATAGTGAAGTATGAGTTGCCAGAAGTGATCCGAGCATTCCTGCACTTAGAAGAAAACTCCGGGTGAGGATGGGCGTCTCTAAAGATGAAGCAAACTAGTATTCGTGTGCCATCTCTTGTGGCCCTAACCCTGTGTTGTGTTTGCAGTGAATGGTACCTGAACGGAAATTACCTGGTGGTGTTTGTGTCCATCGGAATCATTCTGCCTTTATCCCTTCTCAAAAATCTGGGTAGGGACACAAGTGAAAGTCATCATATTGACCTTTACCTAATTTTTTTTTTCCTTACGATGTTCCGTAAACTTTATCCACTTGCTCACACCACTCACTGACTTCTAATTTCACTAAAGTTTCTAAAGTTCATTTCCTGCTATGTCACGCCAAATACCTCAGTGCCTCCATGTTCTTGCAGCTGTTTACACAAAGATCTCGTCAAACAGAAGTAAAGTAACACTACTCCAGCCCGTAGTCAGCTCAGTGAATTTGGAATTACTGTAATATAACACTGTTATTAATCCTGTGGTTGGCTCAGCCCCCTATGTGTAACTTAGTGACCCTTTAGGCACTGAGCCAGCTGGATCAGATATGGCCCACATGATTGTGACCACATTATGTAATTTGAACGATAAAACATAAAGCTGCAGACGGGATAAATTCTTGAACTGAATTTGGTGATGATGGGGGTTTTTTTTACATCTGTTGATATTTAAATTTGTTTCTACTAAGATCAAACTTCATACTTTTTTTATTTAATAGAGCTGACAAGCAAGAGTGACACATATAGTAGAAAAGGCACCAAAATACATTAAAAATAGCCATCTAGGTTCAGAGTAAGAAAAGCACTCACTTGTTGTTTTCTCGTTTCTGTTTTAGGCTACCTGGGCTATACCAGTGGTTTTTCCCTCTCCTGCATGGTTTTCTTCCTAGGTGTGGTAAGTTGAGAGTGAGCAATCAGAATATGTGCTAATGTGATTAAGACTTGTATGTCAACAGATCAGTATGAGCATAAACCATCTGTAGGTAGGTGTTTGTCACTTTTAATCACAAACCAAATGAGAATTATCACTTTACACGTATCCCTCATTGCTCTTTGGGGTATGTTAGCATCTTCAGCTAATAGTTTCGGTGTTATGGCCTGCTATACTAAGATATTGCCAGTTACTCAGATTTCCGATTTGCAAGTGTCAGGACTACCAACAGAGGAAGTAGATTTTTTTTTTTTTTTCCATATCTACTTCCCCCAGGTCAACGATCAACTTGTTGCCTAAAAGTACAAAAGTGAGACAAAAAAGGTCAAAGTATTTTTTTTGTTACCGCGTTTTAATACATTTTATTTGCAACTTCTTATTCTTGAAGAAGATGCAACTAAAGCTTAAGATACAGCCTGACACCTCAACTAAGCAGTAAAACAATCATCGCTAAATTATTTGCGTTAACCTTTCAGTATGGTTGACATTATAATGATATCTTTTGCCGTTTTCGTGCTAAATAGCATGACAAAATGACACTAAATGCAAAGTACAAAGATGACAGTCTTTAACAATATTAAACTCTTGTTTCGCTGTCACTGCTCGTGTGCACCTTCCTTGGTAAAGGCACCTACTTCAGCGAACAGTCTTGATAAACCCAGCATGTGCTACCTTTGCAGCATCAAAAACGGAGAATGTTAGCTGCTTTTTGGAGAACTCAGTCGATTATTTGGCAACTAAATTGCCAGTTACTTTTTCTATGGATTTAAAGGAAGCTAAAAACGAGCTAAAAGGAGTTTGAAAGTTGTAGAGATGCTAATGTTGCTCCCTATCTTTTGGATGTCGTAATAAACAACTGTTAGCTAGTACGTTAGCATACAATATGTGACAATTCTACTTGGAAGAGCATAGCCAGACTTCATGTCAATCTTTTTCAGATAATATACAAAAAAACCCAGCTGCCCTGCCCTCTGCCTTTCTTTTATGGACACTCATCCAATCTCAGCATAAATGGCTCGGACATGCCAGGGCTCTACGCCTTACAAAACAAGTCGATGCGGATGGATTTCTCCCATGCTAACTTTTCCCCGGCAATCGTTAGCAGCCACGATACCCAGCACTCCACGGGAATACACTCTGAACCTCACCTGGACCATGAGGAGATGTGCACGCCGAAATACTTTGTCTTCAACTCACAGGTTAGTTCGTTGAACTGGTGCAGAGCCTTTGATTGCCTTCACAGTCCATTGGTTGTTTTTTATTTTAAGCTTTTATTCTAGCTTTTGAAATTGTGAACTGTTGGGTTTGTCATTTACTCACATGTACAAATTTTCCCAAATGATCAGTTGTCAGTTAATAAGACACCAAGACTTTAGTAAAGTTGAAGATAATTTTGTAGCTGGGGTAAAGTCTTGAAAACGTGTACGGAATGTAACATGGGACTGTAGGGGTGAGTAGAGCAGAACCAGTATACCAAGCCACGACATGTTTGGCCAGGGTGGAGTCTTTCATGGTGTTTTTAAAACTTTGAGTGACAAATGTTTTGTTTAATCCATGGGGAAATACAATCATAAATCAGGGTACATATTTAAAATGTAGCATTATATGTCGTGAAAGCCCCAAAAGTTTTGTAATAACAGCTCTTACTTCACATTGACACCTTTCACATGCTTTAAAAATGAGACCGTTCAAAGGTAGTAGCTGGTAGAGTAAAGATCATTGTATTGTCTGCATGTCATTCGTTGATTGGAGACAAAGAAAGGAAACATATTCCGTGTCTTTTTATGCATACCAGTTTTTATGACCTGAGCTGACAGCAGACCGCAATGCAGCAATGCTGTGTCCAACTGTCTGGTGCATGAGAAGTCTTAAATGCTGAGGAAAAGATTATTTAGTGCTCTCTCTCTTGAGGCCATATCACCAGGCATTTGTGTTTCACAGCTACTTTACCCAGTAGAAGACTACTTCTGATATGTACATATTACATCGTTTTAATGGCTCATTTCCTCACTTTTTTCATCCTTCCTTAGACGGCGTACACTGTTCCCATCCTGGCCTTTGCCTTCGTCTGCCATCCTGAGGTGCTGCCTATCTATAGCGAGCTTAAAGAGTAAGTATGCAACTTACATTTACATCATAACATCCTGAAAAACCATCATACATCTTATATATCCATTTAAATCATCATACACTGACCCGTGGCAATCATGTCTCCCAAGATGCAGGAAGCGAAGAAACGGTTACTTCTTGATATTCTTAATGTGTTTTAAGCAAAAAAAAAGTTGATGAGTGATTCTGACATGGGAAAAATCGTGGTGTGTGTCTGGTACTCCCAGTATGGACTAGTGCAGGGGTCACCAACATGGTGCCCGCGGGCACCTGGTAGCCCGCAAGGACCATATGAGTAGCCCGCGGGCCTGTTCTAAAAATAGCTCACTATAACAACTTACCAGTAAGCTGCATCTATTTTTATTTTTTGTTGCTATTTTTTTAAAGTTACAATTGCATTGTAATCAATTTGTTAGAGATAAGATATAAAAAAAAATTTTTATTATTAAATATTAGATTAGCGCTAGCTGGTCTCCACGGAAACCGTTGACTTGGTATTGTTTATATCCATCTGGTTTCAGATACCTCCCAATGCACTGTATATGAAAGCAAAGACTTTAACATGGAGTTCTAATTAGGATTTTTCAGTAATGTTGCCATTTGGGAAATGCTAGTTGTGAACTAATTAGGACGTTAATGTTAATAATATGACGTTTATCTATCAGTTTTCTTCTGCTTATTTGGGGCGGGGTCACGGGGGGAAGCAGCAGAGAAGGCCAGACTTCACTCTCCACAGCTACCTCCTCCAGCTTATTCGGGGAAACACGAATAAGCTGGAGTAACACTACTCCAGCCCGTAGTCAAGCTAATCAAGAGATATAATCTCCCCAGGACACACTAGAGAGACATAAGGGCCTCCTTCCGGTAGGAAATGCCTGGAACTCCTCACCCAGGAGGTGTTCAGGAGGCGTCCTCGTCACTCGCTCAACTCGCCTCAACTGGCACCCAATCGCTAAAGGAGAGGACAGACTTTGAAAATAAAAATGCATATTATATGTGAAGTGCATTTTAATAGACCACTTCCCGAAGTAGTGGCGTGCTACTTCTGTGGGAAGTGGTTTGTTTTCGACACTTCCTTTTGTGTCCACTCCCACCTCCAACAAAGTCGAGTAAATCCCTACATTTACGATAGTGAGGTTAGCTCTCTAATGTCTGTGTGTTTGCCGTCTACAGTCGGAGCCGGAAGAAAATGCAGACTGTCTCTAACCTGTCCATCCTGGCCATGCTCATAATGTACATGCTGTCGGCACTCTTTGGCTACCTCACCTTTTATAGTAAGAGCAACAGTACTCACAAGCATCAGTTTAACCAACAGGAAAAAATGGCATGATTGGTTTGTGTTTGTTTTGTTCTGTCTTTCCGTTCTTTTGTTTTGCTAGAATTCCGGTTTTTCCATTTCTTCAGTGTCAGTTTTTCTCACAGACTGCTCTTTTATCCCTCTGCATCACAGACAACGTGGAGGCAGAGTTACTCCACACTTTCACCAAAGTCTACAAGTTTGACACGATGCTCCTGCTGGTGCGTTTGGCTGTCCTCACTGCGGTCACCCTTACAGTCCCCATCGTGCTTTTCCCTGTAAGTACAACGTGCATAAACACACAGTTTGTCTCTGTCCTGTCTTCTGGAAGCACGAAAAGTTGCCTTTGTGGTAAAATATCATGTCTAGAGCTTATTTCTAACCTCTTTCATCTCTCACCGTCATCATTTGGAGCCTCGTTTAGGCAGCAGTTTAATTTGATTTACGTCAGAGCACGCGAGCACAAACACCACACCTGTAAATGTTCAACATTGCTGCCACTCTCTGTCAGCGCGCTTACAGACTGTGTTTTGTACTCACTGCAGTCATTCAGAATGTTTTTGGGGGGGGGGGGTTGTCATTTTCTGGACGCGGCTGATTTTTCCGAAGAACACACTGTTCAGTTTGGAGCCCCAGCTTGTGTCGTCACCTCAGAGCTCAAATGCACAGACAGAAGCTATTTAAAAAAAATAACACACAACTTTTAATTGCATTTACACAAACAGGCATACACACTGTAAGATTTCAGCAGTGAGGCCCGACTCTGCTTTTTACAGCTGTTTATGTTGCTTTCTCTCAGCGTGGAGTCAAAAGTCTGCATGTGTGTGATTTCCAGTCACCACTACTTCACAAGTCACATTCATTCACACGTACGCTTCCCCTCTTACTTGCCTATCCTTACATGGTCAAGGACTAATTTTAGCTTGACCTTTATCTGACTTGAGGAGAACAAGAATGGCTGCTTGACAGAGGAAGTTTCCTGACCCGTTTTGGCTTCCAGGCACACACACACACACACACACACACACACGCGCGCACACGCACATACACGCATCTAAACTGGGTTTAATATAGAGAAGAGCAGCTGGGGCATTCGTGAATTCTTCTCGGAAATACTTGAAGTTGCAGCAGATTGCCACCAGGGGCCAGCAGCATTCAATCAGAGGAAAGTGCTGACAGAGAATGATGCAGCAAGTGATAGCATGTTATGGAAACACACTGCAACACAGCACTCAAACACACACATTTATACAAATGCATTTCTGTACTTCAGTACTCTCATATATACAGTCTGCACACGTTTATATTTTGTTACATTTTAGATGCCTGGATGGCGCTTATGCCCGCACAGTGCAATTCCCCCTCAGTTCCTTTGTTGTGGTTGTTATGTTAGAGGGGAATCCCTTCAGCCCCCTCAGTCTCTGCAGTGGAAGTTTACAGACTCGGGGTGGACAGTGGAAAAACCCTCACTCTCGCTGCTGCCTTCAGGGAGATAGAGAGGTGGAGCCAGTGAGTCGAGCTAGAAGAGAGAAACAGAATCACAAACCTCTGCCAGGGCTACGCAGTGCTCCAATTGTTTTGTTGATAGGCAGTGCTAAGAAATATGCACCTGTACCCGCTCTGACGTTGAAGTGACAAGAGTATGGTTAGAACGGCGCTATGACGACAACTGTGATGTTATTAATCGTTTTTAAAAAATGTCAAGTCTGCTTCTCATGCAGCTTTTTTTTTTCTACACAAGAATCAACCCACCAGTTTTTCCAAACCAGTATGATGTATTTTACGTACTAAATTTCCTATGAGAACAAAGATGACCCAAACAAAAAAAATACAAATAATTTTTTAAAAAACAGTAGCACAATACTGTAGTTTTGTAAGCAGTGGAAGCAACTTCAAAATATTCATATATTATCTGCTGCATGTTATCACTACAAGTATCCTAGTCTTCTAAGCTAAGCTAATATAGTTTGCATCTGTCTGTCTTCAATTATAGCTTAAATTCACTTTACATTTTGCTTTTTTTTTTTTTTTTTTAATTTTTTTTTTTTTTTTTTTTTTTTTTTTTTTTTTTTAACTATTCTGTCATTTGTAAATCAAATTTTCAGTCTTAATAAAACCTCGATGTGGAATTCTTTTTGTAAACTGGATGAAGTGCAGCTAGCAGTGCAGCTTTGAGACAAAATTAAAACCTAGCTGAATTTTGTTATGTTTCTTTCAACTCAACTGTTATTTGGCATTACTAGCTTTAAGTACCAAATGTAAATATAATACATTTAAAACTGCATTTTAATTATTTATAAACAATTTATATTTAATTCCATGTTTTTTAAAACATAAAGAAAAAAGTGTCCAAAGTAAATGGACCTACTTTGTTAGCATTGTGTTATCACTCCTTGTATACTTACTACCTTTGACCAGTATACTCACATACTATATATTGTATTACTGTCGTGTCTTCACCTTCCAATATAAAGTGCCTTGAGGCGACTATTGTTGAAATTTGGCATTATATAAATGAAATTGAATTGAATATTGCAGCCACATTTGAAATAGTGTTCAAATGGTATCAAAAAACATAATCCTCGGTATTCGTGATCCATGCCTAGTCTCTCCAGCAGCCTAATCATTGTGTGAAACACATCCAGCTGAGACCTTAAACCGAGAAGGCAAATAGTGAGAGTTCGACAGAGGACATAGAAAACTGATAGCGACAGAGAAACATGAGACTGAAACAGGATGTAGCGAAACAGCTGTGATGAATTAGGAAAAAGAGCAAGGCAGCTATATAGCCTTGGCTTGGAGTTAAAAAACGAATGTGCACGTGGCTGTTTTATCAGCGTTGAAGCTGTTACAAGCAAATTCCTTTTAATTCGCCTGCGTTACAAACTGGTTTTAGATTGAATATGCCTGCATGTAAAGACATGAGATAAAACCCCCTGTGCATTAGTCAGTCTTGGGTGTAGTGTGACTGGGAAAGTAACAGCATTCTGATTAAAATACACAGAGTTGGGGAAGTTTTAATTAACTGACCGTAACTATTCCCGCAATTACCGTTGCCGTAACACTGGCAGAAGCTAGATCCATGCACAGCCTCGGATCAAAAGAACTGCACCGTCACAGCAACGCTTATGCCAAGTTTCCGTGTGGCATTTGAGAATCTTGTCTTGAATGCTCATGACCTTCATTTTGTAGGAAAATGCGACCGACCTTCAGCTAGAGATTAACATTAGCTTTATCTGCAGCTGTCTTTGACTCCTGTAGAGGACTGGACGAGACGAGACAAGACAAGACTGTATGTGTGGGAGACAAATGTCCTGATAAACCTTCAAGCCTGAAAGTGTGTGTGTGTGTGTGTGTGTGTGTGCGTGCGTGCGTGCGTGCGTGCGTGCGCGCGTGCAGAGGGTGGTGCAGTCACGTGAAGGATGGATGCTTACAGAGGCCACATCACAT
>VURO01022085.1:21818-32318 GCA_015108175.1 Pelvicachromis taeniatus
CGGATGGATCTAAATATGCAAGATACGAATGTACATAATTAAGTTTATCTACTGACAAAATGGTTGTTGTATATAATATCTTACTTGGCCTCTATAGGCTGTCTCCCATTCTGCTGGATGATTATTTCCAACTAGCAGTGTATATATATAACTGCTGGAATCATTTATAAGGCACTTACAATAGAACTCATGAGATAAACATTGAATTGTTATTTTTTTAAATAAATAATTATATGGGAAAAAATAAGTACGCAGCTCGGACAATTTAAAAACGCTAAAAAGGATATAAATGAATAGGTTGATCCAAATATTACAATTGTTTTAATTCGTGCCATATTATGCTAAAGAAGAACTTTGTCCTCTCCAGAACGTTATTCGAGTGTACGTCCTTTGGGGGGTTTTTTTCTTTGTAAAAGTTATGGGTTAGATGTGAAGATTCATACCAGTCTCACGTATGCACATTAAATAGAAAGCTAACCTTTTACCGTCAGGCCGTCAGTGTAGGATTTGAAACGCTACATAAAAGTATAACGCAATGCTTAAACATTTACAAATATAGAAAAATGAGTTTAAGGAGAGATATAATTTCATTTATTAGGCTTCAGAAGGTGTGGTATGCAGATTTTAAATTTACGCCAAACCATGCTAGCTGTCAGTCAATATGCGCACAAGGGCTAACAAGTCTCCAGGTTCATTCGTTTTTAGTTGGCATACAAACGAGACTGTTATCAATCTTCACATGTAAGTCTTGACCATTAAATGAAAATGCTCCGTTCGCACACATAATGTCAAAGTTTTATAAGTAAGGGTGCGGTGAATAATAATTAACAAAGAATGTTAATTAGATGATCATGCAAAAGGCTTCAACCATTTAAAGTATGTTTTGATGGGCGTATACTAAGATCACAAGTTGTAACTCCAGATGTTTTCCATCAACATCTAAAGCTAAACATTTGGATACCCCCTAGCAATTTTTTTTTTTTTTAATATATCATTTTTAATGTTTGTTTGTTTTTTTTATTTAAAAAAAATATTAACAGGTAATGGTATTCATGAATTCATTGTGCCTTCTGAATTCTTTGTATTGTAATTGGCTTTTAAGACAGGTGCCTTAAGTGTAACAGTGAATGGCTGCATCAAAACCTCAGACTTGTTCCGTTTTACCGCTTCTCCCGTGCCATTGCGAGTCACATGCAGCCAAAGTGGACAGCATTTATAGATCCTTTGTGGATCTACGTACATGAAACAAATAGATATTTCAAATGAAATAGTATATTATGTGCATGTTTTTGGCCTACAAACATGGTCTTTTTGAACAGTTGTATATGCTCTGTAAATAATCTTTATTTTATGGTACACTGACACTCATTGCTTGTGAGCGGGTTGATGGATGAATTCTACTTGACTTCTTCTGCGATCCGTGTTTGTTCTACTTTCTAAGTATGTATTAGACCTTTTCTTCTCTTGCTGTCAGACAGTAGCTTGTTTTGTTTTTTTTGTCCTGTATTTGAAGCTTGTATATTTGTAGAAAAGTTGTTCGCTATATATCTGTTTTCATGTTTTAACATTAACCTCTCGTCAGAATGCATTAACTCAAAAGCCTACTTCCCAACACGGTTTTCCCAGAAGTCTCAGAAATAAGGCAACAGGGTTTCTGTCACTAGCTGACCATCTCTGGGGTTGAATGTCAAAGCCACAATTAAGCTGCTTTGATATTAAACATGTAATTTAACACTCAACAAAATCAGGATGAGACAAATATTTTATGACCACACTACAGGAAGTTTCTTAGAAGACATGTTAGTCATCGGTTACAAGAATGAGTGGTTCTTTTGGTATTGCATGTTGCAGTGCAGTAGCAATGCTAACATGTAGCCATACACTTAAACGAACATTTACTGTAAGTGTATACCTTCATGCATAAGAACCTTCCACATTCACCAGCTTAAAGCTTCACAATAATACACAGTCGCTGGATGTATGTCAGTGGCTTGTGACGTATGTCTTTGGTGTCATAGACGTCTTTACAAATCCCAGTTTTCGGTCAGGTTTTATTTGCAAGGCATTACTTGAATATTTTTACAGCCTGATAAAGTCACCAAGCTTCTCGACTACAGGGTCACTTGACCTGTGCAGTACTCACTATCAATATTCAATCATAGGTGTTTGGAAATCTGCCTCACTGTCTCTTCTGGGTCTGTTACTAATGTCGAGTTTTTCTCAGTTCGTCAGGATGAGTTTTGTCTTTTCAAGAGGCTCATCCAATAAAGAGAAGAGAGCAGTGTTTTTATCAGAAAGCTCTTTCAACCCACTTTAGTATCTCAGGTATTGAGTCTGGCTGAACTTTTCTTCTCACTTTTGGATAGATTCGTATCATATCTCTTTTCCTTTTCTGTGTGATCGAGCCAAGCTGTACAATGCTGTTATATGCCGTGCTGGTCTAAATGAGGATTTGTAAAACAGACAAGTCCCCAGAATGTGTTTTGAAAGGTGTATAAAAACCACCTGCCTTATTTTTCTATGGACCCTCAACCGTGTAGAAGCACTGGCTTAATGTTTCTGCTGTTCACAGTGTTCCTATGGATCAGGTTGAACATTCAGATTAGAAATTTTACCTAAACAAAGGGGATTTTTTGTATCGGTGATGCTGTTTCATTATGATGAACAATAAAAATGTGAAATAAAAACATGTTTTTTCTCTATTTATTTACTTTTTTAACTTTTAAAATGATAGTTCTTTAAAGAAAACCAAAGCAAACTAACAAGTAGTAATAATAGAGATGCAGTATATTATAACATTTTTGTAAATGTGGACATGGGAAATATCCCTTTTGTCACTCCATGTTTTATACATCATGCTGGGTTTTTTTTTTCCAAGTTTGTGTCTGAGACGCTAGTGACCAGACCCACATTTCTGTCGTAACAATTAGATGATATTAGGCCTCTAGAAATAAATCTTCAGTTTCCTGGGTACCTAGCATCTGCTGGCGACATGTAGCACCTGCTTGTAATGTCCCAAGAGTCAAAATGAGGAATGTTGTAATCTTTCCTTTTTTTTTCTTTCTCCAAAGCCACATACTAAGGTAAAACAAATAAATACAATTTGCTATACATTTTCATATACATGAAAAATTGTCTTTCTGCTATGTGTAGCAGAGTATCTATGAAAAAATTAACATGATTCAATACAGTAATAAAAATTTATAAATATCATATAGTCATGTCCAACAGAGGAGTGTCCACAGGGGGGGCATTGGGTGGCACGTGCCCTGCCACAACATTATTGAGCTAGAATAGTACAATGACCAAAAAACTTTATAATGGTTTGGAATGACTGAATGTACCGACTCTTGTACACTTTTAATGGGATCTTTTTTATCTATTCCACTATGGTTTATATTAAAAGACAACTTTATACTCCATGCTATTTATTTTTAGAGGGTTTTGCAGAGTTTTTAAAAAAAATCCACTGATACTGCATATTTCCCTGTGCCAATACAAATAAAACTACTTAAAAAAAAAACTACTCAACAGTTTATAATTAAAATCATCTCCAGCTGGAGCATTAAAAATGACTCTACATGCCAACAAATCAATAACCATGATTTAATATAGCACTCAAAGCCTTTTAGAGTACAAGCCAAACATTGATAAAGCACTTCTATCGCACATCACGTCCAGTTTAGAATCTCTAATCATCCTAACATGCATGCCTCTGAATTGTGGACAAAGGAAACCCGCAAAGGCACAGCAATCTCCACACAGAAAAGGCCCCAGCTGATCTTTTAACCAGGAATTCTGTTGCTGTGATGCAAGAGTGCTAACAAGTGTCTCGCTCTCACTGCTGCTTTTTTTCCTACTTTCTATATACTTGATGCTAAAACTTCCTGTAACTTAAGTATCATTCTGACTTTCTCTAAAATAAAGATTATTCATAAAATAACGATTCTTTCACTTTGCAAAAAGACATAATACAAAGTCATTTTCTGACATTTATTCGCTCAAAACAAATAACTGTAATGGACTAACCTTAGTATTATTTTAACACCCATTAAGAACTCATTAACAGACATTAATTATGAAAGGACCTGATGACCTATGCTCCAGTTTTTCATCAATGCTATTAAAAATGCCTCTATGAAAAATTATGTTGTTCAACAGAGATTTTATGTGTGAGCACAGTATTGTTACAAGCGGATGCAGATTCCACCACATGGTTTAGATGTAAATCTGGTTACGCACACGTGTGAGCTTTGACCTCTGACTGACAATCTGTAGTATCCTCCCTTCACCTCATTGTGCTGCTCCTTTGCCACATATACCTGTTAAAACATTTTCGTTCTCTTCATACATAAATGATGAACTGTGTGCATTCATAGATTAGCGTCCAAATGACCACATGAAATAGTAAGAATGTCTTTCACATGCTCCCATTTCCCAGGAGTCCTGCTTGCTGCAGTGGCAAAGGGAAAGGATAGGATAGGATGCATGAGTAATGAACTGAATTACACATTTATCTTCCACATTAGATATGTTGAGTAAACACAGGATACACAAATATGACTCACTATACACACCCAAATCCATTGTTAATGGAGCCTATTATGAACAACTTGATTTATACAGATTAGAAGTGTGTAACCAGTCAGTAAGCCACAGCTTACTCTTGCTATTTATTGTTTCTGAAGACTAAAGCTTCAAATGTATTTAGATGCAAGTGTAATTGAAGATAAAACTGGATGAAGGTGTGCCACTCCCATGTAAATGATCAAAACAGACCTGCTTCTTGTGATTCCTGTTGCTGTTCTCCTCTCTTCTTATTTCCTCTTTTCTGAGTCACCATTCTCCACCAGGCGTTTCTTCTTCACTGTATTCTTCTCTCTTCCTCTTCTTAACTCTTTAACTTTGGAACTAATAGCCCCCCCTGCCCCTTTCCAAACCCCTCTTCTCTTCCTGCCCCCCTCCCAAACCACCCACTATCTTCTTTTTATGAGGATTAGCTGTACCGTTCTGTAAATTCCTGGAATACACTCACCGTTAATAACCTACTATCTGTGTGGGAAAAAGGCTCAGCACAGCACCACTAAACTGCTGAGAACTGAAGTCACATTACCCAGATTTGTGACCTGAGAAAGTACCTGGCCATGATCAAAAGCTCCCGCTATGATCTTGTAAGAATTCTTATTATATTTCTGATCATCAAATTCTCCTAATGCAGCTAATAAAGGCTAAACCACAAAGTGATTTATCCGGTATGCTAGATGTGTTAGCAAACTCTTACAGGTGTACTAGGACTGACCACAAATGTGTTTGAAATAGACTACTTGACTTCTGATTTGTATCCAAATATTTAGTGGACGTAGCTGCTAGTAGCTAACTAGCTATGTCAAGCTAGAAGCTAATTTTCTCAGTCCTTTGATGCTTGCCAGGTAGCGCAATGGGGTTTCTTTTGTTTGTTGGTTGGTTTGTTTGGTCGTTTTTTGTTGAAAACTGCCTGCTTGATAAAATCATAATAACAATCATGAGAATTTTGAGAGAATATTAAAGTATTAGATAATATTAAACAAAAACAATCAGGCTATAACTCAGGCAGGGTTTTTCAGCATGTAGTCGTTTGTGGCGCCCTCTGAAAATTTTTCAGCCAGAGCCAAAGAAAATTTAGCATGACTGAAGTAAAAAAGCAATAATAACCATTTTTGTTAATTGTGGTTGAACTTGCTGAAAAAAGACATATGCACATCATATAAAAATGACAGGAAAATGCATTGATTTCTGTCAATGAGGTAACACATTCTCAATGCTTTTACAGCATCAGAATCAGAGTATAGGCACGCCTAGAAGTGCATTCTGAGCTAGGAAAAACCCTGACAAAGGGTAACTGGAACATAATAAGATCATTTGTAGGTGTGAAACTACAAATGTGCAACACCTTTAACAATTCCAATATAAAAACTAGAATTATAACCAATTAAGTTACAATTTATATCTATGTATGTCCATATTTACATAATGTTCGCTTCATACCACGGATGGGCATCTCATGCAAAACTACTGTTCCTTATTTGCAACAATAACTTAAACCCCAAACCACTCCAGATTTGTGACATGCTAGCTTTATTTGACAGAATTTGTACTGGACCTAATTTTTGTTTACTGTTCAGAACTCAGACTTGACAGCTCTGTACATTTCTCCTGCAGTAGCATCTAATCGCACCACTCCATACAGCACACCACACTCTTGGCAGTAGTAGTGTATTTCCAGTATAAGGAAAAGTTAATATATTTCTTTTTATTAAAAAAAAAAAAAATGCATAACTATTGGAATGTCTCGTAGTTGAATGACTATTCAATTATATAATTCAAAATGCATGATCATCGCCTTCACAATCTATTTTATGGGATCACATTGCCACTTCAAACCAAAAGATTAAATTAATCGGTTCAAGTTAGTGACAAATTTAAATAAATTCCCTCAGGATGTTCATGAGATATTTTTCAAAAGACTGACAAATGAGAACATAATGCCTCCCGACTATAGCTGTCGCCAACGTTGAGGCATAAAATCCCCACAACAGCTAATCTGAATCATGTGGCAAAGTTGTCTCAGTAATTTTCTTTCTGGCCACATCCTTCAGATTCTCCTGGGGGATCACAATACTAAAGTCTTAGCCCAGCTGGGTCTACCCCTAAAAGTTATTTGCAAAGATTTACCAAGAATACCTCCACAACGAATCTGAGAAGCATTTCATTTAGGAGCTTCCATTTGGCTCCTTTTACATTAACATTCTTCCAGATATTTGAACCCCCCAACATGTCTTAAGGTTGAGCCCAGAAACTAATTCTGGCCTTTTGTGTCTGTACTATAATCCTTTCAGAGGCCAAATCTAGGTCTAAAAGTCTGGGGACTCCTCTTGTATGAAAGCTGTTTGTAATAAAACTGCTAATGTTTAAACTAAAGAAACACTAATAATTTAGTATTCTATCATAACCAAGGACACCTTACACTTTAATACACAAATATGCAGTACAGGGAAGCTACAGTATTCATTTACATATACTGCAGCCCTATAATGATACACTGATTATATTATAAGGGCTGGTGCCACCTTTCTGGGCATGCCCCTGGGTGTGTCTGACTAGGAGTCATTCTAATTACTCACATATTACAGTCAGTGTGTTCAGACTGTAACATGTCTCCACATATCTGTGATCGCCTGCTGAATTTGCTCACTTACAAAGAAATGAACAGTCTCTTTTTATGACAGTTTCATTTAAATGGAGAAAAGACCAGAAAAAACACATTAAACATATAACACATATAAAAGTTATAATCTAAGTTCCATGTCATTGAGTAAAATTAATATTTGATCCCCCACAAACCGACCAGACTTCTGGCTCCCATGGACTGGCTGTTTGCCCATGTCAATCAATCAATCAATCAGTTGCAGGCACTCCTGATCTCAACTTGTTTTGCGTATAAAACACATGTATTCTCAGCATCCATTTCTTTTATTCCAACCTCTCCATCACCATGGGCAAGACCAAAGAGTTGTCAAACGATGTAAGGGACACGATTCTAGACCTCCACAAGGCTGGACTGCGCTACAAGACTATCAGCAATAAGTATGGTCAGAAGGTGATGACTGTTGGTGAGATTCTTTGGAAATCTAAGAAATATAAAATGACCATCAATCGACGACCTCAGTCTGGAATGCCTTGTCTCATGGTGTAGGGACAATAGAAACAATAGAAAACTGGTGGATAAGCCCAAAACTACACGGGAGGAGCTTGTTAATGAGCTGGGACCACAGTCTTCAAGAACACCATTAGTACCACACTGCACTGTAATGGACTGAAAACTTGCAGCGCCTGCATGGACCCCATGTTCAAAAGCCACATGTACAGGCCCATCTTAAGATTGCCAGTGAACATATAAAGTGATTCAGAAAAGGCTTGGAAGAAAGTGCTCTGGTCAGATCAAACCAAAGTTAAGCTCTTTGGCATCCACTCGATTTGCAATGTTTGGAGGAAGAGAACTGCAAGTAGTATGACACAAAGATGAACCTCCACAGTCAAGCACGGAGGTGAAAACCTTATGCTTTGGGCTCTTTTTCTGCTAAGGGTACAGGTCAACTTCACTGCATTGAGGGGCCAATGGACAGACCCATATACTGTAAGATCTTGGACGAGAACCTCCTTCCCTCAGCCAGAACACTGAAGACGAGTCATAGATGGGTCTTCCAGCATGGCAGTGACCTAAAACATACTGCCAAGGTAATAAAGGAGTGGTTATTTAAGAGTGGACCAAATTTCAAGATGTGTGCAAACCTGGTGACCAACTATAAGAAATACTTGTCAAAAAGGGGTTCTTCACCAAGTACCAATGGAGGCTATTCTTGGTAAAAATCTGTTTCTAACTTTTTTGTGGTTTCATTTGTTGAAAAGATATATATACACAGGAAAATGCACTAAGCTCTGTGAAATAAGATCACATGGACTTGCGTTCACTATCAGAATCAGAAGTCTAGCCACCAACCAGAAGCCTGTTGAGCCAGGAAAAACCCTGGCCGAGGGTAACTGCAGACTTATAGTTTATTTGTAGGTGTAACACTATATGTGCAAAACTTTTCACAATTTCAATATGAAAACTAGAATTATATAACCAGTTAAGTTATAGTTTATATCTATGTATGTCCAGATTTACATAACATGTGCTTCATACTAGAGATGAGCATCTCATGCAAAAGTACTGTTCCTTATTTGCTACTGCCTCACTATACTTAAACAATCAACCCTGACTGAACCATGCAAATTCTGTCCTGACATGTGTGCACACCTGGTGACCAACTAGAAGAAATGATTGCCAACGAGAGTTTTTCCAAGTCATGTTTTGCTTTGGGATCAAATATTTATTTCACTCAACAGCATGCAAATCGGTTTATAACTTATTTTAATGTGTTTTTGCTGGATATTTGGTTGATAGTCTATCTTACTCCACTAAAATGAAACTACTCTAAAAAGAGACTTTCCAGTTCTTTGTAAGCGAGCTACTTTAACAGCAGATCAAACACATCTGGAGACATGCTGCAGTTGTGTGAGTTCTTGGAACACACTGACCTTATAACATAGATTTCATTTTAGTGTCAAGTTTCATGACTGCAGTTTGAATAGTTTTGATGTTAATGTCTTGATAAAAATCTTTCCACAGATAGACAGACCTGCAGTACAAACATCTGTTCTATTACAGCTGGTAATTAGTCAAAAGCAGAAGTCTAATTGAGAGGTCACTTAAATTAATACTGAGGACCATAAGGAAATAACTCATTGAGAAGATGACAACAGTGAGTTACAGTATATAAATATTCATGACCAAGGATGCTCTCGGTGTGTTCAGAGTGGATGCCAGTACCCACTCTGAACAAGCATCTGTCTAGATGTGGTTAGCAGACTTTTATCAAATACAAATGTAATTTTAGAACAGCTGAGCAGAGTCAGGATCAGGCCGCGCTCTCATTGACTGAGTGCATCAGGGAAATGTCAGTGAATGTCATCACCACTGATCGACTTTACTAAATGACTTTAAATGAATTAAAACTAGAATTAGAGGACGCAATTCAGCTCTGAGTCCCCGCCATTTGCTCATCTGAGAGCAGCATCAGCACCACACACACATTTCCATATCCACAACAACATGTAAAACCACACACACACACACACACAAACAAGTTTCCTTGTATGAATCCGAATCAGCATGCAGTGTGTGTCAGGTTGTGATCATATGTGAACTTGCTTTCACCTTTGACATGGTGCTGGGCGTCGAGCACAGGTCCCTAAAGGATGTTGAGCTCACAGAATCTATTTCTAACACTTTGATGAGTAATATGCACAAAAGTAGGCTGGAGGTCAGTGCTGCTCCTGTTCCTCTTCACACAAAAGAGCTACGGCCCTGTCCATCTCTGCTTGTGTGTGCATCTCCTGATGTCTCCTCCACACTCTTGAGACTTTTCTGGGAGACACAGCAAACATTCTTGTTAACAATAGTGATTAAGAACACTAGCAAAAGCAAAACTAGAAGCAATCATTTGTGGCCACCAACTGCAGAACCACTGCTTTTATTCTTCTTCTTTTTTGCATGGTCTTGTTGCCTCTCCACCTCCAGCACAAATAGATTCCCAAATGGACACACTGATTTGTTATGATGTGCTGTTTCTTTTCTGTGTGTGTGTGGACGGGTATATACATCTTCATGGGGACCAAAAACCTGAAATTTACTGTACTGAAGGGGACCGACAGCCCTCGTGGGGACCAAAATCCCGGTCCCCGTGGGGTTGAAGGCATTTTCAATTCAATTCAATTCAATTTTATTTATATAGCGCCAAATCACAACATCAGTCGCCTCAAGGCGCTTTACATTGTAAGGTAGGCCCTACAATAATACATACAGTGAAAAACCCAACAATCATATGACCCCCTATGAGCAAGCACTTTGGCTACAGTGGG